>VDFB02063424.1:0-47934 GCA_007258455.2 Sequoia sempervirens | reverse complement strand
CATTTGGATACAATTCTTTTATGCATCATTACACTACTCCATTCTTTTGTATCTTCATTATAACATTCTTATTTTGTTGAGAGTTATTATGAGGGAATTTTAGGGAGAGAAAGGGAGAGGGTTTGTTGCTAGGTTGATTTTAAGATGAGTCCAAGCTTGAGATCTAGTGAGTCAATTGGAATAAGTGATTAGAAGGCATGAGATTCCATTATCTTTATGTTTTATCTTTTATTGGTGTGGAAATAGAAAAAGTAAGCCTTTTCCTTGCTTGATTTGGGAATAATTAATGACAAATATTGCCTTGATCTAGTGTTGTGATGAATTTTACACATCCACATTAGGTTTTCATCCCTTCTAAGATAAATAAACTTAACTCTATCCTAATTTAATGTCGTACGTGTACTTATTTACACCTTCACATTAAATTTAGGAGGCTTGTAAACTAAATGGACTTAATTTAGTGTTGTAATGTGTTCTACACATTCACATTGGGTTTAGGGCCCTTCTAAGCTAAATAGAGTCAAATTTTCCTTAATTTAATGTTGTAAAATGTATTTATTTACACTTTCACATTAGATTTTGGGCCCTCTTGCATGTATGACCCTAATATAGGCCCCTAAGACCATATATTATGCATCCCAACACATATTTCAATTAAAAACACAACAATATCAACAAATAAGCTTAATTTACACACTCCTTGACATTTTAGCTCTTAAAATAGGCCCTGTGGGACCCATTCACCACTTTGGGTGAATGAGTCCCATCCAGGTGGGACACATTCACCACATACGGTAAATGAGTCTCATTTGGCCTATTTTCAAGGTTTTAAGCAAAAAAAATTGGTTTTAATTTCAAATTTCTTCTATGTCGGCCTTTGGGATCAAATAAATGCTCATTTGAGAGTATTTCCTATATAAAAAAGATTTCAAATCATTATTTCATCAAGCCTATACGATATCAAGCCAAGCACTCAAGAGTTAAGCATTCCTTGAGACTTACAAGATCATTAAGAGAGCATTCAAGATCATTTCTAAGGAATTCAAGAGAAAATATCTTCATCAAGTGTTGCAACAATTCAAAATCCATCATCATGTTAAGGACATCAAGCATCAATCATGTTATTGGGCTATTGTTTTGATGTAGCATGAAAGATCCAAAATCAAGCATTGCTCTATTCCTATTGTCAAGATCAAGATCTATATCCTTCATGGCCATTTCATGTTGAGTTGCATATTTACAAGACATTGTTTACAAGGCATCATTCAAGGTATTATTTTCCATGATTCATGTTCTTTGTTTCATGTTTCATTCCTTCATTTAATTCCCTCATCATCTCGTTTAATTACCTACAAGGGGTTTAACCAAGGAAAACCTGTATGCCCTAAAAATTGACACTTTCTCTCTCTCTCTCTCTCTCTCTCTCTCTCTCTCTCTTTGTGTGATTGCAGATCTAGGTGCTTTGAAGACTTAAATATAATTGAAGATTAGGTTAAAATTTTAGAGAAATTTTTTGGAGTTGTCTCCCCACTTGCAAGGTAATATTCTTCACCAAAAAGTCACCTATAGACCCAAAATCAGGGTTTCAAATCCAAAGATAAAGTGGAACAAAAAGAGTATACATTGAAGACTAGATCCATACTTTGAAATTCTAAGAAATCTAAGCTCGAATCATTCACCGAAATTGGTGAATGAGTCCCAATTCAGGTCAATTTTGAGATTTTTGCAATGTTGAATACCCTTTTTCTAGAAACTTGTTCCTATGTAGAAACCTTGATCTGGGACTGATTCGCCTAGAATATCAAATGAGTCCTAGTAGTTCAAAATTTTAGGTTATTCAACATTTCAGATCTCCATTCAAGCTCTCTTAGATTTTCAGGTGCTCCTCTTTACTTTTCCAGTTTTTTGTTATGATTTATTTGCATTTGTAGGTCATTTATTCAAGTTTCATGCATCACTTGGTTTTGTCATTGGACCTTGAATTTCATATATTTTTCCAAGCCCTATCTTAGTGGTGAACCCCATATTAGTTTACAATAAGCCCCTAGGATAGCCCTATTGCAAGATATCCCTCTCCTTTGCATTGAGATCTCTATGGTTTTCCTTGAATGGAATAGCTTGAAGTGGGTGTGCTCTATGTCCTAAAACCATACGATAGCACTTAATCACCCATTTTAAGAGGTTCCATTTTGGTAACCTACATTTAGAGCATCATAATTCTGATTTGGAGTGCATCATCATCCTAGATTTGGATTGCATTAACATTGAAATAGAGTTTGCATTAGTTAATTGACATTCTAGGGTTTCAAATTTTTGCATTTGTGAAAGTGCATATAGGTTACATTTTTGCATCTCAAATCATTGAATAACATATGAAAATTTCATTTTCATTTAAGTTTCAGATCATACAAACTTAAAAGCATAAAAATTACTTAAAATTGTTTGAGAATTTTGAAAAAAAACCCTAACTAGGACTCATTCGCCCCTTTGGGAAAACCAGCCCCAGTCTAGATTTTAAACTGCATTTAACAACATTAAAAACCCCATTCATGTTCTTCTTAAGCCTCATGGTAACATATACTATAATTCTAGAAAGTTTCAGTAACATTTGTTTTATGCATCTAGGTCAAAAACATCAAATTAGGGTACTCATTTTTTAAATCATTTCAATTACAAGCATCATCTGATTTGAAAATGTTCACATTTCTAAAACTTTGCATCATATGGATAAAATTAGTTTTAAATTTTGCATATACAATGTTTACATTCATAAAGCTTTGCATAATTTTGATAAAAGTGCTTTTCATTGTTACATACACATTGTTTGCATTCTTAAGGATTTGCATACATTGGTTAAAATTACTTTTCATCTTTCGATATACATTAGTTACATTCATGAAGCATTGCATAAAATGGTTAAAAATTCTTTTAATTTTTGTTCAAACAATGTTAATAACTTACCTTTCTAGGCATGCTAAGAAAAATTTCATATCCCCTCCCTATGAGAGTGTTTTAGTGAAAGAGAATACAACCTTGGACATTCCTAATGATCATATTCATTCTTCTCCTAATATCTCTCCTATTGGCCAAGAAGATATTTTGGTGTTAGAAGAACCTATCAATGAGAGTTTTGAGAATCCTAGTTGTTTCTCTCCTACCTCTCTTATTAGGCAAGAAATTGATGAACAAGAAGAAACAACCATAGGTAATCATGATGATAACATAACACAACAAGAAACCATTGAAACTTTAACTAGCCTATATGCATCTCCCAACATTTCCCCTCTTGTGATAATGTTTTAGAGGATGAAAGTGTAAGTGAGGAAGATATGTGTGTATTGGATGATCAAACCTTTAAGGTCTACAACAACCCTCTCTATGATCATTCTCCTACCTATCCACTATTTTGGAAAACATTAGGGAACAAAGGAATGAAATCATAAATGATCATGACAATCACATTTATTCTTCTCATAGTATCTCTCATGGTCTTGAAGAAGATAATTTGATGTTAGAAAATATAATTGATGAAAGTCGTGGGAATATTGATTTCCTCTCTTCCCCTAGAGAAAACATTAGTGAACAACGAAATGCCATCATTGACAAGCAAGAAAATCCAACTATTGATCATTCTCCTACTTGTGATGAAGTCATTTTGGAAGAACCAATCCTTGAATTTCAAGAAAATTTAGTTTGTATTTCTCCTAAAAACTCTCCTCCTAGGGAGGATATCATGTTGCAAGAAAATTACAACAATAATAATGTGATTTCCTTGAATTATAGTGAAAATATGATACTAGATTTCCCTTTATTAGAAGTAAATCAATCCAATACCACTAAGGTTATGAATGCACAAGTGTACATTAGATCCCCTTGACTAAAAAACCTCCTACATACCTTTTGGGACATCCTAAGAATCCTCTAATTATTTACCCACCCTCACAATGACTGCAAACTCAAAACCCAAACTTATCCTTTACCCACCTGAGAATAATGTGTCACAACAATTGAGTCATAATACCATTGCTCATACATATAACACTAGAAATAATCTATAACCAAGACAAACACCTTCAACATCCCTTCCATTTCCTAATACTATTCAACCTATTCCCCCTCGTTTTCCTCCACAAAGTGGAAAGGAGTGTGATCTTGTTGAACAACTTAAGAACACTCCTGCTAAGATATCATTGTGGGACCTTATTCAAGCCTCTCCCTGCTATCATAACATGATTCAAAGTTCCTTGGAACAAGTTCCTATCCCTTCTAATGTGCAACCAAATGACATAGTAGCCCTAATCCAAGAAATAAATGCTATCATTGTTTTCCACCAAAGTGAACTCCCCCCTTTGAAGGTACAAAAACAAAATGAAGCTTTCATAATAATATCTCGCTATAAAAGGAAAATGATAAAGTGAACCCTTGTCAACAATGGCTCTTCTCTTAACTTGTGTAGTGTAAACCTTTTGGATAGGCTTGGTGTGGATAAATCAAAAAATCAACTAGACTCTTTATCTATTAATGGATTTGACAATGTAGGAAAACAACCGCTCGGTGTGATCACCTTACCTATTACAACTGGAAAGGCCACATTAGAAACACCAATCCATGTTATGCCTCATGATCTTTCATATAATCTCCTTTTAAGTAGATTTTGGATTCATGCAATGAATGGGGTGTCTTCCACTCTTCATCTAATAATGAAGTATATTTACAACAACAAAGTGTACACGCTTGAAGCTAACCTTGACCCAAATAATTGTTTGAACATTGAGAAAAATAAAGAGAATCCTTCAAAAAATTTAACATGAACCACACAAGTGCAACCTATGTAATAGAAAGACAAAGAAAAAAATATTGAGAAAATAATGTATCTATGATAAGATGATTGGGGTTCCTTATACTTCGAACCAACATTCATTGGAGAATACAAGATCATAAAAAAAGACTCTGAAAAAAGGGAAAAGAAAAAGCAGTAATGTCAACACAAAATTTATAAGACCCTTTGAAAGCATCCACCTCAACCACTTTATATGAAGATGAAAATTATAAAAAAAACTTTGGTGAAACTAACTATCAACAACCACCGAATCCAAAAGAAATGAAAAAAATTATGGAAGAGGTTATGAGCTTATGAAACAACTTGGATATTGTGGAAAAGGATGTGGTTCTAGAGAAAAAGGTATATGTGTCCCTATAGATCCTCACACGCAAAAAAATACTAGTGGTCTTGGTTATTTTCCTTCAAATGAAACAAGCAAGCCTTAACTCAATATCAACACTCTTACAAATAATTCTTCTAAGACAACTTTAACATTAGTGTCCTGAACTGATCAAAAATAGTGGTCTTGATTGTTATCCTTTGCAAGAACTGAAACAAAAAAAGAAATATTTTCTTAATGTCAATTTCATCTCACAAAACACTAATGATTTGAACTCATTATATTTTAAAACCTCCTATAGAGGAGAGAACAAAATATTGCAATCTAAAGAGTCTTACATAAGTATGACACCTTGTACTAAGCAAGAGATATCGTTGCCACAAAATAAAGGAGCATCTTCTTTTGATCAAGAGCGTATCATGACAAGACTACTCCAAGATCATTTGATCTCTCCCTCCAAGAACACTAAATAAATAATTACAAGAGTTCACTTTGTGCATATCATACTATTCATGGTCATTCTACTAATGAATGTAAGGATTTGAGTAACAAAATTCAACATATTAGGAAATTTGATTCTCTTCCTTGTGTTGAAGCACCTAGTCCCTCTAACTAATACTTACTTTCATCCTATTCAGCTCATCCTTATCCTGCACTAAGTGGGGGCAAGGATTAGGTGGCCTTGTCCTCATATGTCACCTATCATTGTCTCTTTTGGATAGTTTATCACCTTTCATGTATATATAAGAGCAAGCTTGGGATGTGGATGACATGCCTTAAGCTGGATCACATGAGACACACTTCAATTCAGAAACATATGACTTGGCATAGATATTTCTGAATAAGCTCTCATGTCTTCTACTTTAAAGAAATTGCACACATTAATGGTGTTAGCAACTGCTTTAAAGTGGGGGCTTACATTAACAAATGTTTCATGGTGCAATTTTCTTTCTTCTTGCAATGTATCCTTTTCTTGGTGGTGTCATTGGGCTTGATTCCCTTTGAGAGCGTGATATGTATTTGACTTTTCCTCTCTTGGAGACATTAGGAATAATGTTCCCTAAGAAGAGACCTTGCACACTCCTTACACTATATCATATTTACAACAATCCTTATATGGCCACCTTGTAGAAAAAATTTGCATGCCTATGGAGCCATCTTGTTTGTTTCTAAGTCCTAAACATATGAAGTTTTGCTTGCCTCATGAAGCTTGAAGTTAATTGTTTGTTCATGAGCTCCAAGCATACGATGTTTTTCTTTTCTCATGAAGCTTGAAGATCATTATTTTTTGGAGCCTTATCAAAGTTATCTAGAGGTATAGCTTTGGTATGGTTGTTGATTAATAGTGAAAAAGTGGATATATGGAAAATCACACCTTTCCACCAATCATTCAATAATGTCCTAGGAGTCCCAATTGGATTGACTAACAACCTCACAAGGTGAGTCAATTCTCAATGAGGAGGACCTAGGAGGGGGTTTTTTTAGCTTTAAAGGGGTTCACCACCAAGAAAATTCTTGGAAAAGACAAATGAACATTTAACCTACAAAACCTAGTTATGCAAGCTAAACAAGAGATGCAAATAATGAAATTATGCAACAAGCAATTAGGATGTGTGTACCTGGGAAGTATAGAGATGTTGTGAGGATTCTAGAAATGCAAAGAAGTTTTCCATAAATTCCAGGAAGGAAAAAGATGCCCAAGATGGCGTATTAGTCCAACTGTTGTTTTTCGGGGAAAATACAAAGTCTTTGAATGTTAGAACTAGATATGAAGGAATCTATGAAAAACATACTTGGGAGGACTAAGATGCTCAAGGTGGTGCATTAAATTCCCATTATAAATTTTTGAAAACTCTGAATGTGGTCCTAAGCTCCAAGGTCTGCACTAGCTTCTCCTTCAATCTCAAGTTCTGAAACTTCCAGATTCAACCTGTAGGTGAGATTTCGTGAAGATGACAACTTTGTAATGCAACTTTGCAACTTTTACAACTTTTCACTACAAGTGATCTTCAATACTTCAACCTAGATCTACAATCACAAATATGCAAGATGGGAAAAACTTGTTTGTTAGTGAATGGGGGTTTTCCTTGGTCAAGCCCCTTGTTGGTAATTAACCCAAGAAATGAAATGGAAATAATAAAGGAAATGGTGAATGAACAACATGCAATGCTACAACTCACCAAACCCTTGCAAGGTCTACAAATTTGTGTGCAATGGTTGCAATGAATATGGATCCTGAACAAAAGGAATGATCTTGAATTGCTTGCTTGAATCAAAACCCTACATCACAAATGTTAGCACAACAACACACATGATGCAAGAGGCTCTTTGATATGATGCTTGAATCTTGATGATGGCTCCAAATACTTGATACAAGTCTCTTGAATTCTCTTTTGAATCAATTTTATATTATAAAATTATCTCACAAAATACTTGGGTTGAAATGAATGAATGAACCTTGTATTTATACTTACTTATGCTTAATATCCTAAAATTACACCACACCAAGCTGACATATGAATTCATTAAATAAAGGAGGCTAAATCCCACTAGAATTTGAAATTAAATCTTGAAAAAGACTCAAAGAGGACTAAGATTCCCTAGGTGGTGTCATAGTCCCAAGTCCTAAAAACTTGGAGCTCAGACACCAAAAAGGGGCCCAATCAAGATATCTCAAAATTAGGGTCCTAAAACCTTTGGGGGACAAAGACACCCTAGGCAGTGTTTTATTCCTGACCCCAAAATCAGGAAAACTCCTATGAAATCATTAAATTATTATTTATGCATTGGAGAATGTCGAGATTAGCCAGAAAAATATAATTCATAGGGCTTGTGAATGCAAAAAATAGGACCAATTAAGCCATAAAGAAGCATAAATAAAGCAAGGCGAGCCCAAACAAGTGTGAAAATGAAAGGGTATGCATTTTAGTACACTACATATAGCCCCCACTTTAGTGAGAAGATGAACTTGCTTCAAACTCACCATAAAAAAGCCAACCATGCAATCAAGAGGGGTTCAAATGTATAAATGTGAGTAAGATAGGATGACAATAATCAAGAGGGTGGCCAAGCCCCCAGGATCAAGATCCTATGGAAAACCAACATAAGCACAAACTAACACACTCATGGATGATATATGAAGCCATAATCAAATCACAAGCATACACCATCAAAGACAAGAAAAAGGAAAAAGGAAAATTGCAGCAAATCAAGCTTTGACTAGTCATCCAATTCATTGGACTAGTTCTAGGCTAAAAGAGGTTTACAAGTGGAACACGCTGTCCACTATGCAAACAAAATGTAGACTCACAAGGGCTAGTAAAGGTAGGTGTTCACTAGGTGAGCCCCAAGGTACCATATCAAATCCACACCTCCATCACTTTAATAAGGTAAAAAATTGCATGCTCACAAGGGCTAGTGAAGCTAGGTGTCCACTAGGTGAGCCCCAAGAAGTCCATATCAAAGCCATGCCTCCATGAATTTAATAACGAAAAAAGGAAAATGCACACTCACAAGGGCTAGTGAAGCTAGGCGCCCACTAGGTGAGCCCCAGGAAGTGCATATCAAAGCCATACCTCCATGACTTTAATACGAACAAAAGGAAAATGCTCACTCACAAGGGCTAGTGAAGCTAGGTGTCCACTAGGTAAGCCCCAAGAAATTCATATCAAATCCATACCTCCATGAATTTAATAAGGACAAAGGGAAAATACAACAAGAAAGAGGAATGTTCTAAGGGATTTTGTTTAGTTCATGTTAGGTCTTACTCTTAGGGGACATCGTTCCTATTGTCTCCAAGAGAGGACCAATCAAAGGATAAAAGATTCACCACTTAAGGGATGCAGTACATCACATCACCACTAAGGGGAATATAATATGCTAAGATAAGTCACACTCTTGAAGTAAACTACTCCCAGTGTCAGTACAAAGTGGAAAACACATTGCATGAAATAAGAAAATTGCATTAAGGAACATCAAAAAGGAAAAAAGCAATCAAAATAATGCCAATGTATGCCCCCGGTTTAAAGAAATTGCTAACACCATGCTATGAGAAATTACTTTGAAGTAGCAAAAATATGAAATAGGAAAGAGTCTTGTACCCCAAAAACAAATAAGGGATCTATCAATTTGGGGTCATTATCTGTCTTCGCTACAATGATATTAGAGAGCTCAGAACTATCATCATTCCCCAAATACACATAAAACTAGAAGAACGACACAAAGAGAGTGAAATCAAAGAAAATACTTTTGGGTAAACATGGAAGAGACATAGGGTATCTCGATGCCTTGTATCATCCCCAAAAGGAAAACACAAGACAAATGAAAAAGAAAAGGTGAAAGAAAAAGGAAAAGCTTTTGGGTCAACATGAAGGAGACATGAATGTCTCAATGCCTTGTGTCATCTAGAAAAGGAAAAAACAAGAAAAAAGGAAAATGAAAAGTAAAGATAAAATATCAATTAAAAGGAAAAAGTGTACAACATATAGAAGAATGAAGGTACTGAACTGTAGATTTTAGGCTCCAACCTACTCTTTAACTCTTCTAGGGTTTTTCACCTAAAAGGAGAGAGCTTAGGCCAAAAATGCTAAGGTTTCATTCAAATTATGTTGTGTATGATGTTATATGAATTAAATTAAGTGAACTAAATGCAAGTAAGTGATTTAAATGAATGATTATGAATACAAAACTAAGATCTAAACTATGCTGGAAAACACATTGTGACATGCAAAAAATGAACTAAAAGATGAATAATGCAAAACAAAAAGAAATAGGATAAAACAGAGTGCACTTGGGCAAGATGTGAGGAATCTAGAATATGTGGAATGTTGTCTAAACTTACAGAAAATCAATAGGACTCATTCACCTAGGGTGGTGAATTAGTCTTACCAGTGCTGAAAAAGTGTTAGGAATAGGTTTCTGACTGTCAAGATCCAAAATCTAACAAAATTTAAATTTTTAGTCTTAAGGTGGGACTCAGTCGCCACTAGTGGTGAATCAATCCTCTCCCAAAATTTTGAGAAATCAAGAGACAATTTTGCAACACCAGATCTGGAAATGTCTACTTGTTGGGTTATCGAAGTCAATTCTATAGGAAACAGAGAGAAAACCTTCTTCAAGCCTGAAATAGAGTTGATTTGACTTGAAGCCCCTAGTTGACCTGTTGACTAATCTTTAATCACCTAAATGCTTGTAAACTTTGCATACAAAGGTCTGTAAACACACATGCAAGAGAGGGAAAATGGTTGAGGGTTAGCAAATAGGGGTTTTCCTTGGTCAAACCCCACTTTGGTAATCAAACCCTTAATGAAATAATGAAATGCAAGAGAATCATAAATGGACAACATGCAAATGTTATCAACTTACCAAACCCTTGATGATGCAAATCTGAAGTAATGTCAATGGATTCTCCAAAATGCTTGAATAATGCTTGATTTGATGTTGTAAGATACTTGAATGCTTGAGATGATGTGTGAATGTTGGAGGATGAATACTTGAATGAATGGGGATTAGAATGGATGTAAAAACACTTATTTATATAATCTTGTGCCTTAGTAACCCATTCATACCTCATCACAGGATGACATCAAGTTATTTTGAATAAAAACTCGTAAAGAAATTTAAAATATTTTTAATTTGGAGCCAAGGGGGACTCATTCGCCACCCATGGCGAATGGGTCCCACCTAGGACCTACAAATGGGTGTCAGGAATTATCTTGTATTTAATGTTTTTGTTAGGTTAAGATTCAAAAATACACTTAATTAAGCCTTATAAGGGCATAAAAGGGTCAAATAAATCATAAGAAAGGTGTAAATAGTGAAATTATGCCTAGAAAAGCATGAAATCTTGTTACAAGACTTTACAACACTTCAAAATAGGACTTGTTTAGTGATGAAAAGGGGATTTTTAGGTAAATTGTAATGAATAAAGTCTATAAGAGTGTAGAAATGTTTTACAACACTTCACAACACCTTCAAAAGACATCATTATTTGAATTTTAGTACCAAAATATGCATGTCCAAGCCATGTTACATCATAAAATCATAACAAAATAGACCAAACATCATGAAGCAAGGCCTAAAAGACCATGAAAATGACAAGGGTCCATTTTTCTATGGTGCATTTAGCCCCCACTTTAGTGAGAGGATGAATTTGCTTCAAACTCACACTAAAGTAGCCATGAACATCAAGAGGAGGGTTCAAATGTATTTACTTTAGGAAGATGTAATAAAACAATCAAGAGGGATGAACAAGCCCCCAAGATGAAGATCCCACAGAAAACTAAGCATAAGAACAAAGGAACACACAAGTGTTGAGAATCAGATGAAGCCTCAATCATCTGTCCAACTAGTTGTGGATTAGATCTAGGCTAAAAGAGTGTATACTCACTCTGGGGCGATAGAACTTGGGGTGGTCCACCAAGTGAAAAATCCCAAATATACTCACTCTAGGGCCACAAAATTTTCTAATTGTCTATAGGGTGAGAAAGTCGAAAAGGTAAGATACATATGCTAGTTGGTATGAACTCACAAACACAAAGGTGGCTATGGGGAAAAGTAATGCCCTTGAGTGGGCTTCCCACTCAACCATATCAAAGTTATACCTCCTAATAACTTTAACAAGGTACCACAAGGAAAAATGTCGGTTCGTGCTCCATGAGACAAGCAAAGCTCCATATGCTTAGAACTCATGAATAAAAAGAAAGGTACCCTAGACATGCAAGTTGCATTATGCAAGGTGGAAAAAATGAAAAATGTAAAAATGCAAAAAATTAAAATGTAAAATATGTTCATGGAGTCTTGTTATGTTTATACAAGGTCATTCACTTAGGGAACATTGTGTCTAATGTCTCCAAAAGAGGACCAATCAAAGAATATTATATTAACAACTTAGGGGATGCAGTGCATTCCATCAAGCCACCAAGAGCAATGTAATATGCTAAGATAGATCACACTTATGAAGGACATCACACCCAATGTCATCCACAAAGTGATGAACACATCATATGAAATGACAAGGCTACACTAGGAACAAAGAATTCCAATGAATTAATGGTAATGTATGCCCCCCACTTTAAATAAATTTCCACACACCATTCTATGAGAAATTAGTTTAAATTAGCAAAGCGAAGAAAATGAAAAAGGAAAACAAGACATGAAAGCAATCTTGGAAAGCCTATGCCAATTCATATGTTTAGAAGTTAGGCTACATCAAGTCAATGAAAATGAAGAATAAAAGAGAGGGAGTTTCCCCCCAGAAAAGAGTACACCAAACACATAAGGTATCTATGGATTTGGGTTTAGAATGTTCGTTGCTACAATGTTTTTATGAAAGATCTTGGACCTATCATCGTTCCCCAAAGCACATAGAACTAGAAGAATGGCACAAAGAGAGAAAAAACAAAAGAAAAAGGAAATTTCATTTTGGGTCAACATGGAAGAGACATTGTGGTATCAACACTTTGCATCATCCCCAAAAGGAAAATGCAAGCGCAAAGAAAGAAAAGGAAAAGGAAAATGAAAATGAAAAACCTTTTGGGTCAACATGAAGGAGACATTGTGGTATAAATGCTTTGCATCATCCCCAAAAGGAAAACTTGAAACCAAATCAAAAAAGATAAGAACCTTTTGGGTTAGCATGGAAGAGACATAGGGTGTCTCTACGCTTTGTGTCATCCCCAAAAGGAAACACAGAACAAAAGAAAAAAGTGAAGATGTACGACATATAGAAGAATAGAGATACAAATAGAATAAGTGTACAAAGAGAAGGAAATATCAAACGCACATTGCAGGGGAACACAATACATACATGAAAGAAAAATGAAAAGGAACAAGTAATGAAAATGTAAGTCAACCATTAACTAAGTTATTGGTTTCTCAATCTTAAATGGTTAAGCAAAAGAGGAATAACATAGTTAAGATACAAAGGAAAATGCATTACAAGGACAAAGTCTAACAATGTATTTCCCCCACAAAGTGTAAAGGAAAGAATGAGCCGAGATGAGTGATGGGAAACGATCATGTGATAGTGAGAATAGAGAATTCAAAAACCATGGCATGATGAATGGATTTGATTGTTTTAAGGTATGATATCAAGTTGGGTAAGGTATTGAAGTATGTTTTGTAAAGCACAACAGTCATCAGTGAGATGTCCTAGTATTCTATGATATGCAAAATATTTATTATTTTTAATATGTTTGATTCTTGTAGGACGAGGCATGGAAATCCATCCTCCAATAATAAGTGCTTTCAATTTTTGTTCCATAGTTGTGGTATTTTGCATAAAGGGTAAATATATGAATTTATAAGGCATCTGGGTTTGGTTGGATTCTTTGTGTTCATGAATAGGAGGAGGAAGAGGACCCATAAGAATCCTAACATCCTTGTCATTAGGAGAAAATGGTTCTTCAAATGGAAGGAGAATGTTCAAGTCAAGAGGAGCATCAAAGATCATGGTACCATCATCTCAAAGTATCCTAGGTTAAAAAGGGTGACTATTAGGATGAGAAGGATCTTGATATTTGAAACGATGGATTTTGGTACCCGAAATCCTTTGTTGGTCTTTTAGGGTTTTTCACCTAAAAGGGGAAGGATGGACCAAAATGCACAATGTTTCAATCAATATTAATGTAAGGATATAGGAAATGGATGCAAAGTGTGTGTGGATGTGTTTGAAAGCTTAAAAATACAAATAAGTAAATGTAAACTAATCTAATGCAAGATCTTGGAAAACATGGTGTTGATTGCAAATATGAACTAAAAACCTAAACAAATGAAAATAGAGATTGATGAAACTAAATAGAGTGCACCTAAAGGTAGATTACTATTGCTAGAAGGTTTTAGAATGTTCCACTATTAATGACCACTGGGACTAATTCACCATGCATGGCGAATCAGTTATGTTTCTGATGAAAAGTCCTGGAAATAGGTTTCTTACTGTCAGGAGCTTAACTATGACAAAATCACTTTTCAGGCCTATAGATGGGACTCATTTTCCATGGGTGGTGAATTAGTCCACCTACAAGAATCAACAAATTTAAGAGTTGATTTTGTGTAGCTTGATCTGCACTTCTGCTTCCTATAGGTGTTTGCTTCTGAAACTGTCAAATTTGGGTCTGAAAGTGACTTTTTGTTGATATTTTGACTTGAATGTTGAAGAGATGACTTGAATTACTTTGCAACTTGATCCTCAATGATTTCCAAGCTTCCAGGAGACCTAAATCTACAAACACACAAGAAGAAAAGAAGAAATGTTGATTGTTAGGGCATGGGGGTTTGCCTTGGTCAAACCCTATTTAGGTAATTAAACCAAAATGATGAAATAATGGAATGAATCATGCAATAATGGAATAGATTACCTTTACATGATGATTGATCTTGAAATTATGCAACATAACACGTAGAATTTTCCCTTGAAAGTCTAAAAATTGATCTTGAATGACTTGTAATGTTAAAACCCCAAGTTGCTTGATTTGAGAGAGAATATTTGTGGATGAATGAATGATGAGAGATAAGAGATGGATAAGAGATGTAAAATGAGGATAAAAATACATATTTATACACAAATGTTCCTTAGTAACTCGCCAATACCTCATCACAGGCCAACATGAAGCAAAATTAAACTCAAATTTCACTTTTTTCCCCTCTCAAAGGTAAAAATTGGGCTAAATGGGACTCATTCACCACACATGGTGAATGGGTCCAACATGTATGGGAATAATTCACCATGCATGGTGAATGCATCCGACAAGGTCTATTTTGACAGCTCAGATGCCAAGGAATAGGGAAATAAGGTCCAAAATGCAACCTTGTTGGGTGTTTGATCAATTTGAACCCCGAGATGCACAATATGGGATTATTAAGGCCTATTAGTGATGATGAAAATGTTAAAAATGGCTTGGGACACATAAATCAATGTGAAAATGTGATTAAATATACTTTTTAACACTAAAATGAGGTCCACATAGCCTAGAAATTCACAAAAAACCAATGTGAATGTGCAAGACAAATTACAACACTAGTTTATCATTAAGTTTAAGTTAATAACCTTATAGATTGATGTAATAATGTTATTGAACACATTTTATAATGTTGAATTAAGGAGAAATAGGTTCATTAAGTCTAGAAAAGCATGAAAGCATCTTACAACACTTTACAACACCTTTACAAGACATTGATAAGAGCATGTTATTCAATTTATAAGGGTCCAAGACCTAGTGTGGATGCATAAAATTCCTCACAATACTTGATTAAGGCCTCATTAAGTCCATTTTATCATGAATTAATCCCATTTCAAGAAAAGGGTACTTTTTTCTACAACACACTATCCTAATCCTATTGTGTGTGCATCAATTGGTTGTTGTTCAAGAAGTTGATGAATGTCATGTTCATGTTTTGTGTCACAACCTTGTTTACTTAGAATAGTGAAGTATTTACCATATGTTTCTTCAAGATTGATAAGATTCTTTGTGACTTTGTGATCGTAAGATGGTTGTGAATGTGTTGGTTTAGAGGAACTAGGTCTGCTTGAGGGAGGAGCCTTAGGTCCTTCATTGATTTCAGGATGTAATATGCAAAGTGATTAGGAGATGTAACAATAGGGAGATCTTGTGAATTCATGGATCGATAAAAGGCTACATTGGCTTCAAGGTGATCAAGGAAGTCATTGTAGAACTTGTTCATGCTATCATCTCCAATGATGTCTATAGCATGAGGACAATCATGAGGAGTTGAAGGAACGTGAGATAGCTCAATGTCATTAGGGTCATAGCCAAAGGAACAATTGGACATGTCTACCAATGATTTTAATGAATTCCAAAACTTATCAAAAGAAAATGCCATGATGCAAGTAAAATAAGATGCAATAAATGATTAAAAAAAAGGATTCCATAAATTAAAATAGAATGCAAGAACAAGAAATTGTAATGTAGGAAAATGCTAGAAAAATGCCAGAAATGTTGTTTAAAAAGTGCAAAGGGACTAATTCACCCAGGGTGGTGAATGAGTCCCAATATGATATTTTTTATGTTTTTCAGAAGTTTTAAAATGATCCTAATGCTTTTTAGAATGCAATTTAGGATGCAGAATGAAAATTTTCAATTTTTTCAAATACATGTAATGCAAAAATGAAATCTAAACAAAGCTTTCACTAATGTAATATGAGAAGTCCTAGAATGCAAAAAAAAGAAAAATTCTAATTGAATGTTGATGAAAATGTAAGCTATGATGCAATATGAAATGGAAATCAGAAATGAAAAGTGTTCAAAATATAGGTTCACCAAAATGAACCATAGATTTTTGGCTCCAATGTACTCTTGAACTCTTCTAGGATTTTTCACCTAAAAGGAGAGAGCTTAGGCCAAAAATGCTAAGGGTTCATTCAAATTATTTTATGTATGATGTTATATGAATTAAATGAAGTGAACTAAATGCAAGTGATTTAAATGAATAATTATGAATGCAAAACTAAGATCTAAACTATGTTGGAAAGCACATTATGATATGCAAACAATGAACTAAAAGATGAATAATGCATAATAGAAAGAAATGTGATAAAACATAGTGCACCTAGGTAAGATGTGAGGAATTTAGAAACTATGAAATTTTGTCTAAAGTTACATAAAATCAACAATGGGAATCATTCATCCAGTGTGGTCAATTAGTCCTGATACTAGTAAAAAAGTGTTGGGAATACGTTCCTGACTATCATTATATGGAATCTAAAAAAATTCATATTTTTAGTCTTAAGGTGGAACTCATTCGCCACTGGTGGTGAATCAATCCTCTCCCAAAATTTTGAGAAATCAAGAGACAACTCTACAACGCCAGATCTGGAAATGTTTGCTTGTTGGGTTGTTGAAGTTAATTCTATAGGAAACTGAGAGAAAACCTTCTTCAAGCTTGAAATAGAGTTGATTTGACTTGAAGCCCCTAGTTGACCTGTTGACTAATCTTTAATCACCTAAATGCTTGTAAACTTTGCATACAAAGGTCTGTAAACACACATGCAAGAGAGGGAAAATGGTTGAGGGTTAGCAAATAGGGGTTTTCCTTGGTCAAACCCCACTTTGGTAACCAAACCCTTAATGAAATAATGAAATGCAAGAGAATGATAAACTAACAACATGCAAATGTTATCAACTTACCAAACCCTTGATGATGAAAATCTGAAGTAATGTCAATGGATGCTCCAAAATGCTTGAATAATGCTTGATTTGATGTTGTAAGATACTTGAATGCTTGAGATGATGTGTGAATGTTGGAGGATGAATACTTGAATGAATGGGGATTAGAATGGATGCAAAAACACTTATTTATATAGTCTTGTGCCTTATTAAACCATTCATACCTCATCACAGGATGACATCAAACATTTGATTTTGAATAAAAACTCATAAGGAAATTTAAAATATTTTTAATTTAGAGCCAAGGGGGACTCATTCACCACCCATGGCGAATGGCTTACACCTAGGACTTGAAAATGGGTGTTAGGAATTATCTTGTATTTAGTGTTGTTTTCCAGGTTAACATTCAAAAATACACTTAATTAATGGGTATGTGCAGGATCATCGTGCAAAAAATAGGCCCTTAAGTGGCAAAAAATTCAGAAAAATCAGTGTTAGGTAACTTGACGTAAATATTTGAATAAGTTATCTATATTATTTCAAAAATATGTAAGAATAGAATTTGTAGAAAATTGAATGTAGTTTCTAAAATACTAGGTTTATTTAAAAAAAAAATCTATTTGGTGAAAATTTGAAATTTCAATGCAATAGTACTTAAATTTCAGGGAAAAAATAAGAAGTAGGTGTCTATCGACCACCTAACCATAATAAAATGATAATATTTTTTTGTAAGATTTTATATATAAGTAGAGGACTCATGTTCGGATGTGATGCATATTTTTTGTAATTTTTTTCCAAGTAAATAATTAATTATGAATTTTTATTACAACTTTTAGAAAATATAAAAACTCATCTGTGGACCACCTTAACTTGGTCAAAACTTCATGAAATTTAATTTTTCTTTTTTAATCCTATAGTATGTGAAGCATAGAATGTGACACATGTTTTGGATTCAAAAAATATGATACCGTTTGAAAGTTATAGATGTTTTTCAATTAGCCTATCGATCATAACTTTAGTCGTAATTCTAATAGAAAATGAATAATAATTATTTATTAAATTCAAATTAAATCATAATTTATATTTTTGGAAATCTGAGAATCTCCTCTAAAAACCTTTTCGTTTCATTAATTTTGGGTGAAAAAAAAGTCGTCAGCCACATACCCTACAAATACCCATAATATTGCCACTTTTTGGCGCACTATGATCCTGCACATACCCTAATCATTATAAGGGCATAAAAGGGTCAAATAATGCACAAGAAAGGTGTAAATAGTGAAATTATGCCTAGAAAAGCATGAAAGCTTGTTACAAGACTTTACAACACTTCAAAATAGGACTTGTTTAGTGATGAAAAGGGGATTTTTAGGTAAATTGTAATGAATAGATTCTAGAAGAGTGTAGATATGTTTTAAAACACTTCACAAAACCTTCACAAGACGTCATTATTTGAATTTTAGTAACTAAATATGCATGTTCAAGCCATGTTACATCAAAAAATTAGAGTAAAATAGACCAAACATCATGAAGCAAGGCCCAAAAGGCCATGAAAATGACAATGGTCCATTTTTCTATGGTGTAGGTACAAATAGAGGAATGCATATATAGAGAGAGAAACATCAAACAAAAAATCACACAGGATCACATTACACACATGCAATCATACAAAAAGAAAATGCAAAAGACTAGTAAGGTAAAGGTGAGTCAACCTAAAGTAGGTCACCCACCTCCCAATCTCGATCTGTATAAGTGGAAGGTAGATGAATAACCTAAGGGACAATAACAAATGCCTTACTAGGACAGGGCCATCTATTTTTTGCATCCATTGAGTACAAGTCAAGAAGTGGCCGAGGTAGGTGATGAGAAAGATCATGTAATAGTGATAATAGAGTATTCTACGACTATTACATGACAAGGATCCCACTTTAAGGGATTATTTCTATAATTTCAATCCTCTTAAATTCTTGTTTTAAGGTGTGACATGCATCAGTCCTGTGACCAAAAATTATATGATATTTACAATAAGATTTTTTTTTGTTCTTAGGATCTGGAAATTGATTTTTAGGTATGGGTGATAATGTAATAAGTCCTTGAATTAAAAGGATATTTAAAGTCCACTCAATTGAATATGGTGGACAAGGGAATTGAGGTTTCTTTATTCTATGAGTTGTTTTGCATCAACTAGATTCACCAACTTCTATAGTTGAATAAGGAGGAGGAGGACCTAAGGTAATCTTATCCTCCTTGTCATTGTTATGAGTCATTGGTTGTTCTTTAGGAAGGACATTCAAATCATGGGGAGAATCAAAGATCATCATACTATCACTAAATTTTTTTAGGTATTCTCTAAGAGGTCTTCTGGTGTGAGGGGGATCTTGATAGCCTAACCCTTTTGTGCTTTCATTAGGTTGTATTTTCTCTAGAACTTGATAAATTTCATGTTCACTTGTTGTATCACATCCTTGTTTACTTAATATTGTGAATCCTTTTCCATATGTTTCCTCTAGATTGATTGGAGTGTTTGTTACCTTTTTATCATAAAATGGATGAGTGTTTTCTTGTTTAGAGGAACTACGTTAACCTATTGTATGGAACTTAGGTTCAAAGTTTGATTCTATTTCAGGATGTAACCAAACATCTCAAGATGTGGTATTGTGGGAGGATCTAGTTGTTTCATGGATGGATAGAAGGATGCATTAGCTTCAAGGTTATCAAGACAATCATTTAGGAAATTATTCACATTGGCATCATCTTCTCTAATGATTTCAAAATCATGAGGGGGACATGCATTAGGAGTTGAGTGAGAATGATTGAGTTCAATTTTGTTAGGATCATTACCAAAGGTGCAATTTGACACATCTACCAAATATTTCAAGGACATCCACAAATTTCCAAAGCACCTATCCATGATGAAAGATTGAAAAAATACACTTGAAATGAAAGAAATTGGAATAACGACAATTTTGGAAACTAAAACAAAAAACAGAAGGAAGCCCACAGAAACACAAAAAGCAATTTCAGACCCTGAAAAACTAGAGAGTTAAATTCAATAGGGACTAAGATGCCACGAAGGGCGTCTTGATCCTCTTGGTAATATTTTGAAGTTCCAGAGACTAAAATAGATAGCAAACAACATAGAGAGACTTCTGTTGAAAAAAAATCTTGCGAGGGGCTAAGATGCCAGGAAGGACGTTTTAGTCCTGATAGAGGTTTTTTCCGAAAAAACAACAAATTTTAGAATGCCCACAGTGTTTATAGATTATCTATTCAAGGTTTTGATGTTTAGAAAAAAAAATATATGTAAATGAGTGCAAGAGAAAATAACCAAGAACAAGCAATTGAATGCAATATTGAATGTAATTGTCTCACTTTTGAATGCAATAAGAATGAAATTAAGATGATGAACAATGCAGTTTTCAATTTTTTTATGAAATGAAATGATGCAAGAAAAGTAAAGATGCAACCTATATGCACTTTTACTAATGCAAATATAGGAAACCCTAAATGCAATGTAATAAACCATAGATGCACTTTCACTAATGCAAGAATGAATGCAATCTAGACCTAAGGACTTTAATGGACTCTAAATCATAAAATGAATGCTCAATAGGTTCGGCTTTACCAAAATGATTAATAGTGAATAACTGGATATATGGAATATCACACATTTCCACCAATCATTCAATAATGTCCTAGGAGTCCAAATTGGATTGACTAACAACCTCACAAGGTGAGTCTATTCTCAATGAGGAAGACCTAGGAGGGGGTTCTTTTAGCTTTAAAGGGATTCAACACCAAGAAAATCCTTGGAAAAGATAAATGAACATTCAACCTACAAAACCTAGTTGTGCAAGCTAAATGAGAGACGCAAATAATGAAATTATGCAATAGGGAGTTAGGATGTGTGTACTTGGGAAGTTTGGAGATGTTGTGAACCCAACTTGATATTATGTTCAATTCTCTCACAAAAGACTTGGGTTGAAATGAATGAATAAACCTTGTATTTATACTTATACTTAATATCCTAAAATTACATGACACCAAGCTAACATATGAATTCATGAAATAAAGGAAACTAAATCTTGCCAAAATTTGAAATTAAATCTAAAAAAAGACTCAAGGAGGACTAAGATGCCCTAGGTGGCATCTTGGTCTCAAGTTCTAAAAGCTTGGGGCAAAAACACCAAAAAGGGGCCCAATCAAGATATCCTAGAATCAGGGTCCCAAGACCTTTGGGTGACAAATATGCCCTAGGTGGTATTTTAGCCCCAACATAAAAATCAATAACACTCTAATGAAATCATTAAATTATCATTTATGCATTGGAGAATGTCAAGATTAGCTAAAAAAATATAATTCATAAGGCTTGTGAATACAAAAAAGGACCAATTAATCCATAAAGAAGCATAAATAAAGCAAGGCGGGCCCAAACAAGTGTGAAAATGTAAGGATATGGATTTTACTATACTACAATTGTATGGGAGATGAATGAAGGAATAACTTCTCTTAGCCACTCGTGTATGTGAGCACATACCGATCATGTGTCTCACCCTTTCGGATACTCATCCCATGGACGACCAAACGTTTCGTGGCCCCAGAGTGAGCATATTGTGGATACTCACCCCACAAATGACTTGAAATTTTGTGGCCCTAGAGTGAGCACATTTTTTTGTAAAAGATAGAACCACCCATCTTATTATTTTCTTTCTTCTTTATGTATTTCGAATTGTATGTTTCTTTATCCTTTTTTTTTTTCAAATCATACACCTTGTGTACATATCCCTTTGTGCTGATATCAGTTTGATGTAGGATTTTGTATCCTGGGGGCTTGGCCACCTCCATCAATCTTTGTCATCCTTTGTCATCCACATCATTATACTGGGACCCCTCTTGAATGTCTAATTTAGTGTGATTTTGAAGTAAGTTCATCCTCTCACTTAAGTGGGGGCTAAATGTGGCAACGGAAAAATTATTCCTTTTCCTTGCTTGATTTGGGAATAATCAATGACAAATTGGGCTTGATATCACCTTTATCTAGTGTTGTGATGAATTTTACACATCCACATTAGGTTTTGGGCCCTTATAAGCTAAATGAACTTAACTCTTCCTTAAATTAATTTTGTAAAGGGCATTTATTTACATGTTGTGGACACCAAAAATTAGAATGGTTCACTTCCTTGTCTACACTAAAGGGGGATTAGGAGGAAGGGATCCAATTTCATGATATCCACACTCAAGGGTACCTTAGGGATCTCAATCCAATAAAGGATGTGAGAGATATGACTGTAAGATATCCTCAGAGATGGATGAGACAAGAAAGGGGTTCACCACCAAGTATAAACTTGGAAAATGCAAAATGTTTGAAAACATAGTGTGAAATACAAGTAGACTATAACAAAAACTTATGATATTGGAAGTGTGCACCTAGAGACTGGAGAGAGATGGAAAAGAGCTCTAGAATCCTAAAGAATTCACTGTTGATTCCAACTGGGACTCATATGCCAAGTTGGACGACTTAGTCCTACTTTGAGTGAATAGTGCCAAAATAGGTTTCAGACATATGGGTACCCAAATCTATGAAATTCTTGTTTAGGCCTGGGCAGTGGGACTCATTCATCGCTAATGACAAATCAGTCCACTTCTGGATTTCTAGAATTCAAAATATGAAAATGTATCTCTCAGCCTGCTTCTCTTCTCTTGGTTCAAATTCGGGTCTGAAACTACAAAATTCAACGTGTAGTTCTTCTCCAAGCTTCTCTTATGGTTTTGACAACTTTGAATAGATTTTAACAACTTAATGAAAACTTTTCCAATATATAACCTAGACCTACAAATCACATGCAAGGAGAGGGAAACATTGTTGTAGGGTTAATGAATAGGAGTTTGCTTTAGTCAAACCCCGTGTTGGTAATTAAACCCTTGAAATGAAATAGAAATAATGAAGGAAATGATAAATGAAAAACATGCAATGCTACAACTCACCAAATCCTTGAAGTAGGATTATGCAAACATGCAAGTGATAGCTCCAAAATTCTTGAATGCTCTTGTGAAAAATGCTTAAAATTCTTGAGTGATTGACTGATTATTTGGTTAGGTGTAAAATGAGTGAAAGAACCTTTTATTTATACCCAATTATGCAATAATTCTTGAAAATACATCACATGCCGACCTTAGATCTTCGAAAATAAAAAATGGCCTGAATTTTGAATTAATTTTGAATTTTGAGCCAAAGGGGACTCATTCACCCCTAATGGTGAATGGGTCCCACCTAAGGCATTTAAAGTGGGTTTCAGATTTTAGATATTTTAAATGATGTTTATTGGGTTTATTTTAAAAAATAGACTTAAGTAAGACCTATAGATGTAAAATGGGGCCAATTAAAGCATAATAAAGGTCCAAATATTAATGAAAAGCCTAGAAAAGTGTGAAAATTTGTTACAACACTTTGAAATAAGGCTCGGTAAAAGGTTATTTAGGTGAAATATATTAATAAGACCCTAGAAAAATGTGAAAGTGTGTTACAACACTTAAGTAAGGTACCATTTAATCCTTTTAGTTTACAAGGTCCCAAGACCTAATGTGAATGTGTTATTCACATTACAACATTAAATCAAGGAAAAATTAAGAAAAAATCACAAGGAGGGCCTAAAGTAGAAGAAAAAGTAGAAGGGTTACTTTTTCAATGTCCACATTTAGCCCCCACTTTAGTGAGAGGATGAACTTGCTTCAAAATCATGCTAAAGTAGATCAACACACATCAAGATGTGTTCCAATGAACCAATGCTAGCAAGATGAGATGGCAATGATCAAGAGGGATGATCAAGTCCCCAGTATCAGGATCCCATGACAAACCAACATAAGCATAAGGGAACACACATGAAAATGATATCAAGAACAAGAACAAGACACAAGCATACAATGCCAAAGATGAAGAAGAGAAAAAGAAAAGAAAAAAAGGAAAGAATGAATCAAATCAAGCTTTGACCATTTGTCTAATATGATGTGGATCAGATCTAAGCTATTTTTCCAAAGAAAACACTCACATTGAGGTGATGGAACTCATGGCTATCCACCAAGTGAGAAGGCCTAAAAGGGTGAGCAACATACACTCATGGCTAGTATGCACTCACACACACATAGGTGACTATGGGGAAAGTCATGCCTTAGAATGGGCTTCCTGCTCAACCATACCAAAGTTATACCTCTTGACAAATTTAATAAGGTGTCACATAAAATAAAATTACTTTTCGAGCTTCATGATGCATATATGCATATTTATAGGATTCATTGCTATCATGTAAAGGCCACATAAATATTCATTCGCTAAGCCCATGTAGTCATTTCAATATGTGCATATATTAAGGGATCTATTGATACATGGATATGTGCATCCATGGATACATGAACGGATATATAGATGTAACTGTGTGATCATGTATGTATGTGTACATGTATATATGTGTGCATCCATGCATGTATCTATGCATCTGTGCATTGAGGCATGTGTGCAGCTATGTGTCTATGAATACATTTTATCCAGTAATCAATGTTAATTAATAGACTAGCACTCGTACCTAGAGAATGTTCAAGGATTGTGCTGATAGAAAACCATATGCATATCAATATGTTAGAGAGCATGTATCTATGCATGGGTGTGTATAGATGCTAATAGTTCTGAATTTTGGTTGCATGTGATTGCATTAAACAATTAAGAATAAGTACTAGATAGTTGAAGTAAAATGACCCCATTCAGTTAGCAGATCAATTTTTCTCAGCCCTTTACATGTTAACTGTTCAAGCTTAAATGTCACAGTATATGTAGCATTTTACCCAATAGCTCTATCATTCATGATGATTTAGGCAAGTTCATATTTCTTCATTCATCCTTGTATTGTCTCATATCTAAATAATTAGGCAACTGCTAGTTAGCCTTTAAGTACATAGCAATTCAAAGAAAGAAATGATTGCAATTAGCCTTCTGTACATTTGAACTATTAATCAAAGGCAATTAACAAACTAGCCCTAGAAAACCATGCCTGTGTTAATGTGTTGAATACCATGTATTTGTGCATGGGTGTATATGGATGCTATGAGTTGTGATTTCTACCATTATGTAGTGCTTACTATTACTTGTACAGCCAAGCGATATGCAAGTAGAATTCATAGTTCATAGCATCCAAATACATTCAAGGACAAATACAAATCAAGGTTGTTGGCATCCTAATAAGAAAGATGATGAGATACATCCAATTAATGTATGTCACACCATCTTATTGAATAAAGATGGTTTGGTTAGGCAGGTTACAGATGAGAATCCTTATTGGTGTGTGGCTAATGCTCTTTTTGATTGAAGACTTGTCAAGAAAATTGCATGCCAATACTATTAGAAAATAGGTAGAATTAGATTAATTGATTGACTATGATTGATTGACTATAATTTTGGTTCCAAAGCTCTCTTTATGGGACCACTTTGCAGCAATCAAAAAAATTACAAACTCTACAGGTCTCACATGCATGGAGTAAAATGAACAAGAGGATTTCTACATAGTACCTATCAAACGTAGATGAAACCTTCGCATTTCAACAAGAAATTCGAATAGATAATACTAAAAGTAGTTTAAAATACAAATTTATGCCTATGAGGACAACAACCACGACTTTTAACAAAACCCCTTTATCCTTTATGCTTTGATGACAACAGAAAAGCTCAAAGCAACACACTATTCACTCATAGTTCAAAAGCTCTCATTATCGCACGTGTTGACATAATTTTGGTTCCAAAGCCCTCTCTATGGGACCACTTTGCAGTAGTCAATAATATACAGACTTTGTAGGGCTCACATGCATGAAGTAAAATGGACAAGAGGATTTCTACATAATTCCTATCAAACGTAGATGAAACCTTCGCATTTCAACAAGAAACTCGAATAAATAATACTAGAAGTAGTTTAAAATATGAATTTATAATCAAAGTATAGCAATGTCTTAAAGCACTATGAAACCCTACTTGCATTTTTGTGTGCATGTCCCTGGTTTAAACATTTAATTATTGGTTCTTGATAATGGAATGAAATGAACTTGGACAGATGGAAATAGAATGACCCCATGGAATTGGAACATCAATGTTTGCATGGCTTTAACATGGTAGCAGATTTGCGTGCATGAGACTTATTTGAATCTCAAATGTCATAGTGTATGTGGCATACTAGCTAGTTGGCTTAACATGATAGCTTTCAAAAAAGTTAATTCAGTGATCAATCAAGCTAATTAGCTGATGAATTAATTGTGTTCCATGGTTAGTCATAGCTAATTATTGGTCATCTTTATCATCCAAATCAGTTAAATCAATGTTGCTTATTCACATTCACAGATACACAATCTTTGTAAACATTTTGTGTTCTTTTAATAGGAAAAGAGCTTTAGAACAGGATATGTACATTCATCTAAGCATCATAAGACGTAGATTTCTGATAGATATAATGGTTTGTAATGCTGTCATGAATATGTATACCAAATATAGAAGCACAAGCAAAAACATTTAAACTGTTTGACGGAATTCCTCGAAGAAATGTTGGCTCTTGGTGTGTAGTGATTGCAAATTATGTAAAGAATTATTTGTCAAAAAAATATTTTTGCAAACATTCAAGCAAATCAACTAGATAGCTGATCAAGTTAACTGTGAATCAAGTTACTTGACTAGTCAATGAAACTAGTTCATTGATAGATCAATTTTCTTGAATAGTTAATTATAGTTAATTAAAAAACATCTTTGTACACCAAATCAAGTAAACCAATCATGGTCATTCATATGCAAAAAAAGGAATTTCTTGAAAAGGCTTTATAGACAAGGAAGCAAATGCAATTGCTAGGTGTAAATCGGAATTGCAAAATCCTCGCCAACATCTTCCTTTTTTGTTTCTTGTGCTACAAATATTCAACAGGCTATAGTTGTCCATATTAATTGTATCCCTTTGTCTATGTTGAAGCCATCTATTTATTCTATTGCTTTCGCTATTATTTCATGAAAACTGAAGTGTCATAGTATATGTGGCATAGCAGCTAATAAGTCCATCTCACATTTTGCTCATGACAATTTAATTTGTCGCATCTGTCTCTGAACCATTAATCAAATTCAATTAACAAACAAGTCAATGTTACACTTGACTCATGCAAATTAAGTCAATTCTATCTTTTACTCATTAATGAAATTAACTAATCAGCTTAACAAGATAGCTTTGAAAAAAGTTAGGTCAGTGATCAATCAAGCTGTTTGACTAATGAGTCAATTGAGTTCAATAGTTAATCATAGTAATAAGAAACAAATGCTTGTTAGATGATGTCATTGTTGAAACCCTACTTTCATTTCTGTTTGCATGTACTTGGTTTAAACATTTAATTATTGGTTCTTGATAATGGAATGAAATGAACTAGGACAAATGGAAATAGAATGACCCCATGGAATTGGAACATCAATGTTTACATGGCTTTAACATGATAACAGATTTGCGTGCATGAGACCTATTTGAAACTCAAATGTCATACTGTATGTGGCATATTAGCTAGTTGGCTTAACATCATAGCTTTCAAACAAGTTAATTCAGCGGTCAATCAAGCTAATTGGCTGATGAATTAATTGTGTTCCATGGTTAGTCATAGCTAGTTATTGGACATCTTTATCCTCCAAATCACTTAAATCAATCTTGCTTATTCACATTCACAGATACACAATGTTTCTAAACATTTTGCGTGCTTTTAATAGAAAAAGAGCTTTAGAACAGCATAAGTACATTCATCTAAGCATCATAAGATGTGCATTTCTGACAGATATAATGGTTTGAAATGTTGTCATGAATATGCATACCAAATATGGAAGCACAAGCAAAAACATTTAAACTATTTGACAAAATCCCTCGAAGAAATGTTGGCTCTTGGTGTGTAGTGATTGCAAATTATGCAAAGAATTATTTGTCGAAAATGGCCTTTTGCAAACATTCAAGCAAATCAACTAAATAGCTGATCAAGTTATCTGTGAATCAAGTTACGTGACTAGTCAATGAAACTAGTTCATTGATAGATCAGTTTTCTTGAATAGTTAATTATAGTTAATTAAAAAACATCTTTGTACACCAAATCAATTAAACCAATCATGGCCATTCATATGCAAAAAAAGTAATTTCTTGAAAAGGCTTTATAGACAAGGAAGCAAATGCAATTGCTAGGTGTAAACCGGAATTGCAAAATCCTCGCCAACATCTTCCTTTTTTGTTTCTTGTGCTACAAATATTAAACAGGCTATAGCTGTCCATATTAATTGTATCCCTTTGTCTATGTTGAAGCCATCTGTTTATTCTATTGCTTTCACTATTATTTCATGAAAACTGAAGTGTCATAGTATATGTGGCGTAGCAGCTAATAAGTCCATCTCACATTTTGCTCATGACAATTTAATTTGTCGCATCTGTCTCTGAACCATTAATCAAAGTCAATTAACAAACAAGTCAATGTTACACTTGACTCATGCAAATTAAGTCAATTCTATCTTTTATTCATTAATGAAATTAACTAATCAGCTTAACAAGATAGCTTTGAAACAAGTTAGGTCAGTGATCAATCAAGCTGTTTGACTGATGAGTCAATTGAGTTCAATAGTTAATCATAGTAATACCAAACAAATCCTTGTTTGATGTTGTCATTGTTGAATTTTCTTTTGTGTCCCTGTCTACACTTTTGCTACAACTTGAAGCAATGATGCTTCATGGTTCAAGTATTAAGTGTAATTGGAAACCTTTCTTGACTTACATTCATTGATTAAAATCTGTTTGGAGACCATATTTGCAGTGGTTCTTTAGGCACGATGCAAAACAACAATGTAGTTAAAATGCATAGTAAAAGCCTGTAGAGAACCATGGTTGCACTTGTGCATTTGGAATTCAAGAACCTATGACAAATAGACTACTAGGTTAATATGTTCCCAATTGATACTTGTTTCCATTGAATCTAAAAATAAACTAGCTGGTGTATTTTGGTGTTTTGACTATTAGTATCCATTACACTATCACTGTCATCCATTGCAATTATAATTTTGGGAGTTGTTTGCACAAATGTGTTTTCATGCATTGTGAAACCCAATTTGCATTTATGGGATAAAATGAAGCAAAATAAATAAAAGTAGCAATTTATTGCCTTGAGTAACTTGTCTCTTGGTATTCATTCAATGAGCACAGGAGCTTTTGCTCTGTCACTGTAAACGTCCCCTTTCTATTGATAAAAGCTGTCAGTTTTTTAACCTATGCCTTTGCTTAAATTTATTTGTAAATGTCATCTTGTTCCAGACCCTCAGTAAAAAGAGAGTCTCTATATTCTAGCACCAAAGAAAATGCATTAATGTCAAAGGAGTTTGAAATTGAATCTGATAACAAACCTAATAGCACTTGCTTGGATAAACTGTTTTCTATAGTGACAATTTTATTAGCTCCTAGTGTCAAGGCAAGAATACTCATGCATTCAGTTGAAATGCTTTTAACTAGCAACATTGACCAATCACATTTTTCCATTTAACATATTACTTATTTTTTTGTATAGTTTGAATTTGGAGAGCTATTTTATATATTGGAAAATTAGCATTTATCTATTTTTCTATTCGTCTGAGTAGCTTTATAAATCATTTTCGTTTTAAAAATTCAGGAAAATGTGAACGCATAAATTTAAGCAAAGGCATAGTTTAAAAGTTGGTGGCTAGAGGTATGTAATCCATGAACGTAGATTAAATGCATTAAAATATCAGGAAACTGCGAGTGCATAAATTGATTAATTAAAATTAAGCAAAGGCATAGTTTATCAAACTGGTGGGTAGACGTACGTAATGCATTAATATAAATTAAATGCATTGAATAGCATCTGGCTTGAGGTGAAGGCGCTGGAATGGCTTGGAGGCCACGTGTGGCCAAGGTACTTTGGTCATTTAATATAGAGTTAAGTTACTTGGTATGCATTTCTATTACTTTGCGTGTGTTGTTTTTTGTGTTTTGTAAGCTCTTGTTCTGAGGAAGAGTTTGTAGCCACTGAGTAGGAGATGTTATAGTTGCAGGGTCCAGACCTAGAAACGAGTTACTTGAGATGATAATTTGTTGTTTTCCACAGTTCCTTTCCATTAAAGTGCATAATGAAGTTGTGTTTCATAGTGCTTTAGTTCACTATCACTATCACTTTCTGCCTACTGTGTCAGTGCATGTATGTATGTATGCATGTCTCTACGTGCATATGCATTTACCTATGTGCATATCTATGTAGACATTTGTAGATGCATATATGCATGTATGCATGTGACTCTAGATATATCTATGCATATATGTATGTGTGTATAGATGCATCTATGTGTGTATGCATGCAATCATATGGATGCATACATGTTTATGTCCATACATACATTCATCTATCTTTACATGGATGTATCTGTACATATATATACATGTGTATACATATATGTGTGTGTCAATATGTCTTTTCTAGGAAAGATTTTACAGTGACAGGGCAAAGGTTGTCATGGTTCCAAAAAAGGACACCTGCAGACAAGCTACTCCAAGCAATAAATAGTTTCTTTCATCAGTTTTCTTTTATTTTAATTTCCATAGGCACATTGGGTTTCACAGTGCTCAGCGTATGCTATTCTTCAAAGACTAGTTCCTTGGACAAGCAATTGTCTTTTGTCCAATGCACAATGTGAGAGCTTAACAATAACTTGGCGCTTATAAGTCCTCTAAAGATTACATATCTTCAATTACTGCAAAATTGTTCCATAGTGCAAGCTTTACAGCCACTGTTCTATTAACATGTCCCATAATGGGACCTTACAAACAATATGAGGACAATGTGTTGAGAGGACTTTACAAACTGTCAGGCAAATGCAATTTACATATATAAGCCTAAACTCCACAATTGCTTTCATCTCTCTCGCTATCATTAAAGCATAAAGCAAAGAGGATTTTTTCGCAAATTCTAATTTTTGTACTTTTACATGATAATTCACCTTATTAATTAATGAATCAAATTATCTTAATTAATTAATTTTCTTTTTCCTTCTGTCATTTCATATCTAATTAATTAGGTAACTGTTGAATAGTATTTATATACATAATAATTAAAACAAAGAAATAATTATAACTATCCTTGTGCACATTTGACCCATCAAACAAATTCAATTAAAAAATCTGATTCCACTTGTTCACTGATAGTATTGGCATGCAATTTCCTTGAAAAGTCTTGAAAAAGAGGATTACTCACACACCAATAAGGATTCTGATTTGTAACGTTCCTATCCAAATCATCTTCATTGAATAATATGTTGTGGCATACATTAATTGGATGTATCTCATCATCTTTCTTATCAGGATGCCAACAACCTTGGTTTGTATTTCTCCTTGGCTGTATCTAAATGCCATGAGTTATGAATTCTACTTGCATGTGGCTTCATTGCACAAGTAATAGTAAGTGCTACATAACGGTCCAAAATAAACTTATGCATATGGAAATGAAATGACCCTATTTAGTTAGAAAATCAATATTTACGTCGCTTTCACTATTAAGTGATAGCTGGTTTGGCATTAAACAATAGCTATAAATTGTTTCCACCAGAACTTAACAGTGCTAGCACAAGTCTGTGTTGTTTTTTGGCTTAGTATTGACAAGTTGTCGTGGCCTATTTACACTTTTTTAGGTGCTTAAGTAAATATGGGATCTATTCCATTGATTGATGTTAAAGGGCTTATGCCACCATTGCAATAACAGAATTACACTAGTGCATGCATATGCAAAAAAATGTTCTATATTATAGGGTACACAAATAGCAATAAGTATTTAAAAATTATAAAATGCAATTTTCATTTTAAGAAACAAAAGTTCTTACTTGGGTTGTTTCTCATTCAAATGAATTTACATAAGAATTTTGTTTTGTTTTTATGAATAGCATAGTATATGTCACTCACTGTACTCATTTGTCTAAATTGTCCTTGTAATAGGGATCAATGCTTTCAACTATATTTAAACAATCACGCACAAACTACACTAGGGAAAATTGCTTGTTCCTATCACAATTTGTACATTCCTACAATTATACTTGATTGTTCGATAGCAGATTGCAAGGTCAGTTTTCCAAATTGTCTTTTTTCTTTTCTCTAAATACAATTGAAATTATTCAATATAATAACTGCATAAAGTTCTTTTCCATGTATTCATTTTGTCATCTTGTATTCCTCATTTCATTGAACATAAATCATTTAGAAGACTACTTCCACATATACAAACAGGAAAACGCATTTTCCACAATTGCAATAGTAATTTGTCTTCGGACAATAGAACAAGTTTTTCTTATGTGTTAATAAGTTATACTTCCTCTATACAATATCCATAGAATAGAATGAACTGCTAGCATGCAATTTTTAAACCCTATTTGCAGTTTCAAATAGCCTATAGAGTCATAAGTCTTTATTTTATGTCAACTGGTTTTTACCTATATGCATTTAAGGCAATTTTTTTCATAGAACTGCTTATATCTGTGGCAAGTTGTTGTGTAGTATGCAAGTTAACGTATGTTTAATTTTCCTATATTGCAAATAAAAGCCTACAAAGTTAATTTCAAAAGCTGACATGGCACATGAGTACAATGAATGATGTACTACGTCACTCATAGACATGACGCAATATTTTCCCATGGTCTTGCTTACATGCAAAATGACATTAACCACAATTTTTTTTTGCTCACATTACCAATTTCACTGTGTGCTTTAAACCTCTAAAGTAAGAGAAAACTGAGGAAAGAAACTATTTATTGCCTCAAGTAACTCGTTTCTGGTTCTGGATACTGTAACTATAACAAAATCTGCTCAATCGCTATAAACTCTCCCAGAACAAAGACTTGTAGAATAGAAAAACAATTTGCACAAAGTAATAGTCATGCTTAACAGCTGACTTAACTCTATAACAAATGAACAAAGCAGCCTGGCTATACATGTCCACCAAGCCATTCCAGTAGTTTCTCATCCACCCACATGCTATTTAATGCATTTGCTTTGCATATATGCACTGTGCGCCTCCACCTCTGAGTTTCAATCTCTTTTTTTAATTATTTAATCAATCTATGACTTCACTTTTGCTTAATGGACCTATGCCTTTGCATTTTCCTCAAATTTTTAAAACATAAATGATTTTAAAAGCTATTCCCACAAATAAGAAAAGCCATAGATCTTCTTTGATCAAATAATTCTTTTGCATTTCCTTGATTTTCTTTAAACAGAAATGATTTGTGAAACTATTCTCTACATGCCACTTAATTCATGTTTATCTGAATAGCTTTTAAAATCATTTGTTCTTTGAAAAAAATCAGTCGCTTAGAAGTACATAGAAACAAAGGAATCCAATTACACAAAACACTTAAATACCATAGACTGAGATTGACAATGTGAGCAAAAAAGATTCTTGTCGACCATTTGTTGCATGTAAACAAAGCTACCTGAAAATATTGTTTTGTGTTTGTGGCATTGAAAGTATATATCATGCATTGTACTCAATTATCCATTTTGTCAATGTAACAGGAATAAGTACATACAATCCTGCTGGGGGACAATGGATAGCAAGGTTAGGTTGAAGAATTAATACTATTTTCCCCTTGTGCTTCTATTAAATTGCTTGTTGTGTCGTATGTTACGTAGGCTTCTGCTACTACTCAAGATCCATTTCCAACATTTATAGAGATTATTAACTTCCAAGGTGCTTGACAACATGATTAATACTATGGAATGCTATTGAGTAAAAGCACATAGGCGACGATGTAAACAATTATAGATTTAGTAATCTAGATAATAGCGTTAGATGCTATTCATACACAACATTTTCTATTCTCAAACACATTAGGATACACGAGAAACAAAGAAAATGATAAACATTGACACCTATGAATTAACAAAGCGCCCCCAAATAGCAAACATTGACTATGTGCGCTTAAGGGCGAGGGACTTTGCAGATTGAGTGCTTTTGCATACAATGTTGGTGATTGTTTGTTTGACTTATTACAACTATTTCTTAACAATCGCTACACATCAATTCAACTATGAAATGGAGCTATAGATTACTTCATGAATTGCCTTCAAAACAAGGACAAAGAAGCAATAAAATCATACAACTATGAACTAGACCCTAATACTCTATATACATTGCACAAAGTACATGATCCGCAAACATGTTTCCACAGAATGTGATTATCTGCAAAGCCACAAGTAAATTGCACAGAAAGTGGATTGTGGGGTGACCTATTTTGCATTCACTGGATATCCAAATGATTGAATATACAAATATCCCTTTGGTCAAGAACAACAGCAAGAAGGTACTTACAGTTCAATAGTCCTGATCACATAGAATCAGTCTCTATACTAATTCATGACATGAATTCTTTAAGTGGACACTTTGAACCATTGTTAAAAATTGAAACACAAAACGTAACTTCAAAACAGCCCATAGGTTCACATGAAATAAAAAAACTGTGCACAAAGTATCCTAGAATGTCAAACATTGACAATGTCCTTAGAGTTGAAGGTCTTTGTAGATTAAGCACATTTGCATACAATGTTGGTGATTGTTTGTTTGATTCGCTTCAAGTGCTACTTAACAACCAGTACACCTCAACTCAATTACGCAATGGAGCTATAGATTATTTCCTGGCTTGCTTTCAAAATAAGGAAAAAGAAGCAATTAAATCATATAACAATGAACTAAATCCTAATACTCTATATACATTACACAAAGTAGATGATCAAGAAACATACTTCCGCAAGATGCAGTTGTCTGCAAGCCCATGCATAGCCCATAGCGAATGTGGATTGTGGGGTGACTTGTTTTGCATTCATTGGATATCCAAATGGTTAAAAATACAAATAAGCCTCCGGTCATTGACAACATCAAGAAAGTACTTAGATTTCAATGATTCTAGATATGCAAAATCAGTCTCTACATTGTTCCATGATACAAACCCTCTGGCTGGACATTTTGAGCTGCTTCTAAGAATCAAAGCCCAAAATCTAACTCGCCAATGCTCAACAGGCTTACTCCAACAAAAAAAGTTAATTAGAAATCATCCACAATACAAAAATACTTACTTGACCAAGCCACATGCTTTGCCTAAAAACAAGGAAAATTTGATACCATTTGTCATAGCAAACAATTTTAAACATAAATCAACAATAAGACTTAATCACCTGAAAAACTTGATTAGAAAAAAAAAACAAAAAGAAAGTGTACCTAGCAGTCCAAAGAAGAAAAAAAACATTGACACCAATAGAAATTTATAAAACAGCAATACAAGATACACCAAAATACCCATGTGCAATTTTCCAAGTGCTTTGTTTGAACAAGGACATCAGGATATTCAAAGAAAAACAAAAACAATTATACTGTAAGCTATTACAATCAGATTCCTTACCATTCACAGATTTCATATGCCATGTATGCTACTTTGCATTGAAACAGTCCACTATTCCAAAGTATGCTATGCCACAGAAAATAAGAGCTAATAGACCATTGTGTTATGTGCAAAATTTAACTCATCTAGAAGAACGACTTGTCTCACTTAGAATTGCATTTGCACAGATTTGGGAACTAGGGTTCAAAAGGTCTCAAATAGGCCTAACAGGTTCTATTATAAATGTCCCTGTTGACATGAACATTGTTCAAAGAGCATTACCACGATCAATTAACAACACACAAACAATTGTTGTTTCATTGAAAAGATGCTTAAAATACAAAATGCATTTCAAAAAGGCATGGTGTGCCCAAATGTCATCATGCAAGCTTTGACTCAATTAACAAGGACACCATTATACAAAATGCACGAAGTCCACATAAACCAAGATTGGCAAGAAGTTCTCCAATGCACTGAAGAAAACGAAGACAATAGTCCACAAAATACAAGTGAAACAGAATCAGACAGTGAAATGGAAAATGAAAACCCATCAGAAACATTGATACATGGATTCACTGAGTCTAGAAGTATCCATAACATGGAAAACAAGATTATTGAAATTGCGCCTGCAGAGCACAAGTATCCAATTGGAATATTTAAGGACATCTATGCTGAAGAAATGAATTTCTCAACTTTATTCTTTGGCAAACCACGTGATAATGACATTGTAAAAAACTTTACGTATCAGAAAATAGTACGCTGGGAGCTCTTACAGTCACAAAGACAATTTGCATATCATACAACAAACATTTTTTCAAAGCTTTAAAGGTACTAATACAAGTACTGTCTACAATGACAATAAGAATCCGCAGGCGCCAGTTAAAAGGGAAAAAGCTATTTGCGAAAGACGTTAAACACAAACCAAACCTAGAAAAAATTAATACATGCAAATAGGAATATAAATGTATTAAAAATATATTTGTGAAAGACGTTAAACATAAACCAAACCAAAGCTATGTACATTGAACATTCGTAGCTTGAAAGCACATGCATAAGACATCATCAATGACTATAGCATAATGTAATTTGATATCTTATGTCTCCAAGAAACACATATGCATCCATTTGAGCTACATACCTTGCTGTAGTATTTTGATAGCTTCTCCGTACATAGCATACATGGCATAACAACTTTAACCAGGAAACATTTATTCCTGTCAAAAACAACACAACATGAAACCTCAAATATTGAAGCCATCACATCAACAGTAATGCTATCTAACAATGAACTCAATGTTTGTAATATTTATGCAAGAGCTGCAACTGCCATAGATGAAGTAATCGCAATCTTGCAAATAATTATTGGATCCACAAATTCAGGAAACATGTTGTACATTTTAGGCGATTTTAATGTCGACATGTCTTCAGAAAGCAGAAGCAAAAAAATGCTTCACAGTTATATGCAGCAGAACGATATACAATTTATGTTGAAGCAACAACACAGCATGGGCAACTCAGTCATGCATGGGCAACTCAGTCATTGATCACATTTGGTCCAACACAACTACAAATATATGCTCTATCTATATATCAGAAGCATATTGGACTGATCACAATCTAATTTTCCTAAAATTGCATGTTGCCCAATAGACAAATTCAACTTTATAGAACTTATAGCCTTATATGACCTTTATGCATTGCAATGTCTTTTCCAATGCTATATCCATTATTTGCAGGAGATCTATGGATGAAACTAAAAGACAGTCAAAGCAAATACAAACCACACAAGAAGAATCAACACAATGGTAAAGTGTTGATAGTATTATTCCTTCATACTCATTCACCAAAATCACAAATATTCAAATAACATTGTTCCAATTCTTTGCAGGACACCAAAAGATGTATCAAAAAGACAAGCAAAACAGGTGCAAATTGCACAGGAGGAGTCAGCATAACGGTAAAGTACTTGGTTCTTCATTGTACCGCCATTTTCCCAACTTGCTAATATTAAATTAGCATTCAATTGACATTATCCTTGTTCCTTGTAGGACAAGAGTCAAGAAACCTAAGATTGTTTCAATCGAACGGCTAAATGCAAAAAGAGCTGGAGACACCTTCCAAGGTGATGTCCTTGTTGTCTACAAAGCAACACTAGATAAGGCCAACAAAACACGGGAAATGCTACGTTCTGATCTGACAGATCACAAAGCAGAAATGACAATCACGTTAAATGTTAGTGGAAACCTTGTGTTTCAACATGAGCCTAAAATAGTCCCGGGGTCAGCTATTTCAATCTCAGATTTCCAAGTTGCACCTAGGACAGATTATGACAGAGGTGATTGTGATTGCATTTTGATCTTAACAGACATAAGCACCACTGAAAACATCCCCCGCCTCTGTCAAGAGTACAAATTCATTCCAAGCACAACTATCAACTAATTGCTAACAACTGTAAATGAGTACCCAGCTGGCACAATAGCTGCGCTGGTAGTTGGTGCCAGGAAAATGGGTACCCAATTTGCAATTGACATCAAAGATGGCCACACTGACATAGACAAAGCACAGGTATTTCGGTCTACAAAACTTTCACCTCTTCTTTCAGTTTCAACCTTTTAATGTTCTACGGTGGTCTCTATAACAATTTCTGCAACAAAATCTAATTCTCTCATTGAATTGTAGCTGCTATTATGGTCAACATATGAGCAACAATACTTTGCACTTGAAGACCAGTTGCATACAAATAAAACACCTGCAATGCTTTTCAAGAATGTTGTAAGGAAAACAAATCAAAAGAACACATTTCACACATGTCGATCAACTTCATCGGCACCTTGAATGACAAAAGAAGCTTGGAAAAACTCAACAGCCTACTACATTCAACTTTCAAGGTAACAACATTCTTTTTAAAAAAAACTAGTGCATCCAAACTTGTATTTTTGTCTCCTCTAACAATTTTGAACCATATTCTATAGGTTTTTGGAACTCTAAAAGCAACAAATGAATTTTCCAATCCATTTCATGCATACTGTCCAAAATGCAAATTCAAATTCGTTGCTTATGGCACACTCCAAGAAAAAACTGCTCACTGTAAACAATGCAACCAGCAAGTCAATTATACATTTTGTTTACAACTTAAAAATACCATAAGAACTTATGACAATCAAACAATTCAGTGCTCAATTGACCAGGTCACTATGCACTGTCTATTGCCCACACTGCAAAGGCTTACCTATGAAGACTATATCAAGGACAAGTCAGCAGTGATATTCATCCTGCGGGACTTCAGTGTTGAAGGACATTTTAGCCTTGACCAAAACAATGCCATTGTTGAAGCCATTTGCATTGACAAATAGACAGGAAGCATCACCAGAAGGTAATAAAGTCATTCATATGTAAACTTTTTCTCTTCTGAACCAACACCTCAAATCACTATTCATACAAACTATGTTTCTAATACATAGGATTTTGTTGGCTTTACAGGAAACTAGGAATACAGGAGCACAGATTTACATTGTTCAGACTTTTACTTCTTCGCCTTTCCATGCTCCAAGACATTTCACTAGTTTTCACATGTTAAAGACATCTTTGGTTTTAAAATACTCTATTTATATTATACATTTGGACACTTCTATAGGTTACTATGTTAAAGTCTTCTCGAATATGGACATCTGAAACTCTAATTTTGTTTTTGCACCTATGAAGACAATGGTTCTCTATGTACGTCTGACATATATGTTCAATAATTATTACCCCTCCATGCATAATGCCATTCAAACTATATAGTTTAAATGTTCCCTTTTGCATTTTGTTCTTCCTAGCTTTTCCAATATTTGCTTTCTGATTCTTACATTTTCAAGAGTTTATGGTGACCAGGTGGAAGTTGTTATGGTTGCACACTCTAGACCCATTAACAAGTTACTTGAGACAATAAATGGTTATTTTCCTCTAGCTTTTTTCATTTTATGTTGTTAATGCAACCAAGTCTCGCCCCTGCTTTTATGCATTGTACTTTATAGTCACTTTTCCATCATGCATTCTAATGTATAGAGTACACTCCTGTATACACAAATCCATATGTTGCTTTCGCTGCATATATGCATATTTACATGTATATATGCCTCTATGTCCATATGCACATATGCACATATTCATGTATGCATGTATTCATCTAAGCTTCTACGTATCCCTGTATGCAACTGCGTATACATGCGTCCATGTATTTATGGATGTGCCACTCTAGCCTTGTACCAATTTATTATTTTATATGGATATCGCATATAGTAACACTAAATAGCTCTTTCACTGTACATAGCAGTTGTTTTCATAAATGCCAGATCAAGCTTATATGTATCAGGATACATATATACTCACACTAAAAACTATTGAATTATGATCTCTATTGTCCCATTTTCGTAGACATGTTACTATTGCAATCAAATGTGTAAAGAATTCGTGTCCAAAGAAAATAGATACAGGAATGGAAATATGTTACACAACCTTGTCTTATGCCTTTATAGCAGTTTTTTCATTGCATTTCAAGAAAACCAGAAACTAGAATTTTATTCATATTATTTCATCTATGGCATTTACAACTTTTCCAATAATTATTACAAGCATAGAGTTCAGTGTTGAATAGTTCTATTGTTCATGTCATGGCTTCAACTTTGTTCATGCCAAATTGCATTATCTGACAAAGTTAACATGCAAAAACCAAAGTGTCCATTGTGAACACTTATTGCATTCCATGGGACCACATTTCTTTGAGGAGTTTTTTTGAACAATTCGCTTCCCTTGTATATGTTTCCATATTTTGCATATGTGCCTATGAGCACATTAACTATAACAGTTCACAAAATTCCTTTATCCTCTATGCTTTCATCATAGCGAAAAAGCTCAAAGCAATTGCAGAATCTAGGCTTTGAGAACACAGGCTTACAGAACACAAAAACAACACACACAAAGTAATAAAGATGCATAGCAAGTGGCTTAACTCTATATTAAATGACCAAAGCACCCTGTCCATGCATGGTCACCAAGCCACTCCAGCGCGTTCACCTCCAGCCATATGTCATTTAATGCATTTAATTTGCATTCATGAATTGCGCTCACATTTTCCTGATATTTTAATGCATTTAATCTGCATTCATGGATTACGTACCTCTAGCCGCCAACTTTTAAACTATGCCTTTGCTTAAATTTATTTAATCAATTTATGCGTTCACATTTTCCTAAATTTTTAAAACAAAAATGATTTATAAAGTTACTCGGACAAATAGAAAAATAGATAAATGTTATTTTTCCAATATATAAAATAGCTCCCCAAATTCAAACTATACAAAAAAATAAGTAATATGTTAAATGGCAAAATGTGATTGGTCAATGCTGCCGGTTAAAAGCATTCCAGGCAAATGCATAGGAAAATTAATAATGGGTTCACAGGAAAGAGCTTTTGATTCTAAATCCATATGCATACTTTGATTCAAACTAGTGGCTGAAGGTACATAATCCACTAATGCAAACTCAATGCATTGAATGGAATCTGACTAAAGGGAACACTATTTGCATTGCTAGTTACTCTTTGAATATATAACAAGGTTCAAGGAAAAAACTCTCATTATCATACATGTTCACATAATTTTCGTTCCAAACCTCTCTTTATGAGACCGCTTTGCAGTAATCAAAAATATACAAACTTTACAAGGCTCACATGCAACCATGCATCCATGTGTACTGCAATACATGCATCTATGTACACATGCAGACATGGATATATGTATCTATGCAACTTCATATGCAATCCATGGATATTTCCATACATGTATATTGAAGCATTTATGTATCCAGCTATGCATCTATCTATCTATCCATGCAACTATGTTTCTATGTATTCTTCTACCTATAGATGTATCCACGCATATATGTATCCATGTTTCTATGTGCAAATGTACACAGGCATCTATCCATATATGTGTCAATGTATCTATGAATACATCTATCCATAGATACATGTATCTACGCATCTATGGATACCATGATAGATGTCCACATCCATGTACCTATGGATACATGTATCAAGTAGCTCAGTTCCAGGTCTTGACTCTATAGCAACAACATCTCCTGTGACTACACAGATCTGCAGAATAACAAAACATGAAATGCTCAAAGTAATCACAATGCATCTCTAGTCACTTAAATCTATATTACATGATAAATCCACATTATGTTTAATGCATTCACTTTGAAACACAATCAAGTGAACAGCTAAATACCACTTTCCAAATTAAAAAAAAAAACTTTGGAAACATCAACTTCCAAAATTAAATACCAATATGCACAAAGTGATCATATTACTCTAACTAGATGACTATGAACTGCATGTTACCTAGATGCAATCTAAAATCTAAAGATACATACCATCCTTATGCACCTATGCACAAATACATACTGTCTAACATATATACATAATTACATGTACACATATATACATGCAAACCTGTATACATGGATGCATACAAAGACTATGTTTCATGGGATTATTAAAGAGTTCACTTGATTTCTATATGGTTCCATACTTTGCATGTGTGCCTATGAGGACAATAATTATAGTACCTAGAACCAGAAATGAGTTACTTGAGGCAATAAATAGTTTCTTTCCTCGATTTTCTCTTACTTTAGAGGTTTAAAGCACATAGTGAAATTGGCAATGTCAGCAAAAAAAAATTGTGGTTCACTTGCTCATTGGTTCCAAAGCTCTTTTTATAGCACAGGTGTGCATTGCCTCCAAAACTCAGATGAATCCTTGGTATTTCAAGGAAACACTCAATTGGATAACACTAAAAATGATTTAAACTATGATTTTATAATCAAAGTATCCAAATGCATTGCAGCAATGTGAAACCCAACTTCCATTTAACATGTACAATGAAAATAAACAAAACGAAAAATGCATTTGCTTCAAAGTTTTTAAAGCAATTTCAACAGATTGTCTAGCCATTGTCCACAATATGGTTTTCTATCAACATAGTCCTTGAACCTTCTTTAGGTCTCACTGCTACTTTGTTAATTCATTTTGATTGAAAGGTCAAAATGTGAAATGTTCCCAGGGATAATTATACTTATCTCTTTTAATTGTTATATATTCAAAGACTAATTTGCAATCCAAACAACCTCCCCTTTAGTAAGATGCAATTCAATGCATTAATTTTGTATCAATGAATTATGTACTTTCAGCCACTAGTTTTAATCAAAGTATGCATATGGATTCAGAATCAAACTCTCAAAATAAATGCATATATAAATGTGTCTTTTTCTTCATTACATAATGTATCTATGTATCCATAGATGCAATTATGCATATATCGATTTATGCATATATCTTTTCATCTCTTTATGCATCTATCTATATATGTATGGTTGTATATATGGGTACATGTATACATCGATTTATGTATATTTGCACCTATGAATTGCATACACACATCCATGTGTATATGCATCTATCGATGACTTGCATGGATACATGTATATATGCATCTATGGACTCATGCACCCATGTATATATGACAGCTCATTGGTTCCAAAGCTCTCTTTATAGGACAGCTGTGCATTGCCTCCAAGACTCACATGAATCCTTCGTATTTCAAGGAAATATTCGAATGGATAACACTTAAAATGATCTACACTATGATTTTATAATCAAAGTATACAAATACATTGCAGCAATGCAAAACCCGACTTCCATTTAAGATGTACAATGAAGGTAAACAAAAGCAAAACTGCATTTGCTTCAAAGTTTCTAAAGCAATTTCAACAGATTGTCTAGCCATTGTCCAAAATATGGTTTTCTATTGGCATTTGTACCTATATGCAAATATGCATACATCCATGTATACATGTGTTCATATCTCCATCTCTCCATGTAGTTCTATTTTTTGTGTATACATGTGTCTGTTGATGCATCCATGCATATACCTATGAATAGCTCTACATATTTCTCTCTCCATGTATTTAATGTTCTCCACTGCATCAACATTTCCATGTCCTCAGTTTTATGACCTCCCATATTTTTTTTTCATAGTATATGCATAAGAACTTCCACTTTGTCTTTTATTTTGACTCTTCTATCCCTAAATATCATTATATTTTTATATCCACTCTTCTATTGTCGCATTTCGAGGAAGCTCAGGGATCTCAGTACCTTGTTCAGTACGAAGGAGAGTGAGAAATGCAACATGGGTCTTTTTTCTATGTTTATATTGATGAACTCAGCCCTATGATGATTTTTAAAAGCATAACAAATACCAAACTAGACATTCTTCCACCCCTTGTTGCAAGAAATAATCACTTCATAGCCTATTGATTCCATTCATTTCCATTTCCACCCTTGCACGTCCTTTCTTTTCAAATCAAATACATTTCAAAATCCATTTATTTGCTTGTGTTGCATCATACCAATCTGTTGCATTCCTTTTTTCATTAAATCCAGCTCTCTCATTGAAATTTTCATTTCTTGCATTTAATTGTAAGCATATAACTTACACATGATAAATTCATACCATTTACATTCCCATTCATTCTCATACCCACCATCCCATATCCTTGGCTCCCATGTCAAATACTTTTCATAACTTATTCATACACCTTATTTGCATCTCACCATTCTCTCAATTCGCTCTCTTTGTTCCACTCGCATAAGTCATTATTCTTTTTAACACTCACATATCTTTATCTATCTACACCTCAAATATACCTTCATCCATCACAACAAAATTCACACCATACCAAACAAAGAAAAAGATGAAGAAAATATCAAGGTTATGCAAATAAACACTAAGGGCTTCGAAAATAACACTCATAACATAGAGTTGTATTCAAGAGTTATTTTCAAAATGTCTTTTCTAAACCTTGTTTATTATAGATCCCTAAAAGCGCGTATAACAGTTTCTTCAAGCCTATAATGTTTAATCAGATGTAACAAATATTTACATGTTTCCATGCATTCAAATGCATCATTAGGTATCCTTTATACACTTGTTCAAAAAACAATATTGTATATGTTTCAAATGCAAATTGTTCCTGACATTTCTCGCTTTATGCACACATGCATTTATAGATTTTTCTTTGCGTGCCAAATTACATGGACACATCTATACATCCATGCATGCATAGATGTTTACATGGATCCATATATTTATGCATTCCTTCGATATATGCATTGCTGATATATAGTTTGTTTTCCTTGTTTTCCTTTCACTTACTACTGCAAATGCTACTTGAGCCTCAATGTGCTTTGACAGATTTGTATTTCTACTTGATTTTAGTGTTTTCCATTCAAATTTCTCATTCACATGTCATGTATGCTTTTTTACTCTTCTTTGCATTGTGTTCACATGGATACATGTATACATGCTTGCATGTATACATAGATTCCTCAAGCATTATTACAAATGTTTAAGATTATTTGCATTCAATACTTGAAACAAAATAATAATACATTTTTGCTTCCTGCATAAGATCATAAAGGAAATTTGTTACTGCAAATGTAAACATGCACCCATATAAAGGTACTAGTATTCATTGGTGTTTCTCTTTTGACTCTTGTATCCTTAAATATCATTGTATTTTTATATCTATTCTTCTCGTCACATTTCGAGGAAGCTCAAGGATTTTGGAACTTTGTTTAGTCCAAAGGAGAGTGAGAAATGGGACATCAGTCTTTCTTTTGTATTTGTATTGAGACACTCAGCCCTATGATGATTTTAAAAAGCATAACCAATAACAAAATAGACATTTTTCCACCCTTTCTTGGAACAAAAGTTCACTTCATACTCTATTGAATCCACTCATTTCCATTTCCACCTATGCACATCGTTTCTTCTCAAATCAAATACATTTCAAAATCCATTTATATGCTTCTCTTGCATCACACCAATGTCTTGCATTCCTTTTTTCTCTCAATCCAGCGCACTCATTCAAATTTTTATATCTTGCATTTAATTTTAAGCGTTAAACTCGAAAATGATAAATTCATATCATTTACATTCCATTCATTCTCACATCTAGTTTCACATATCCTTGCTTCCCATATCTAATACTTTCCATAAGGCATTCATATACCTTACTTGCATCTCATCATTCTCTCAATTCCTTCTCTTTATTGCACTTACATCGCTCATTCTTCTTTACCACCCCTACATATCTTTATCTATCTATAGCTCAAATATACCTTCATCCATTAGAACAAAATTCACACCATACCAAAGGAAAAAATGAAGAAAATATCAAGGTTATGCAATTAAACACTGAGGGCTTTGAAAATAACTATCACAACATAGAGTTGTATTCAATACTTCCTTTCAAAATGTTTTTTCCTAAATCATGTTTATTGCAGATAACTAAAAGCACATATCACAGTTTCTTGGAGGCTAAAATGTATACTCGGATTTCATAAATATATACATGTATCCATGCATTCAAATGCATCATTGGATATCCTTAATACACTTGGTCAAAAAACAATAATGTATTATTCTTTTGTTTCGACCATAAATGTTTTTTTAATATCTTTCAAATGCAAATTGTTTCTAACATTTTCTAACTTTGTGCACATAGGCATTTATAGATTCTTGTTTACTTACCAACTTACATGGACACATGTACACATAGATGGATGCATAAATGTTTGCCTTCATCCATACATTTATGCATTCCTTCAATATATGCATTGCTAATAAATAATTAATTTTCCCTGTTTTCTTTCATTTAATACTGCAAATGCAAATTGAGTCTCATTGTTAAAATACAGTTGTATTCAAGAGTTCTTTTCAAAACGTCTTTTCTAAATCTTGTTTCTTACAGATTCCTAAAAGCACATATGACAAATCCTCGAAGGCTATAATGTATATTCAGATTTCACAAATATTTACATGTGTCCATGCATCCAAATGCATTCTTAGATATACTTTATACACTTGTTCCACAAACACTAATGTGTTGCTGCTTTGTTTCAGTCAGTAATGTTTTTTAAGTTCCTGTTTAAGATGTAAATTGTTTCTAACATTTCTAGCTTTATGGATGCAGGCATATATAGAAGATGTAAATTGTTTCTAACATTTCTAGCTTTATGGATGCAGGCATATATAGATTCTTCTTAACATACCAAGTTACATGGACACATGTACACATTTGTGCATGCATATCTCTTTACACAGATCCATATTTTAATGCTTTCCTTTCATATATGCATTCATACTAACTAGTTTATTTCTCTTGTTTTCTTTCATTTAATACTGCAAATGCAACTTCAGTCTCATCACAATTTCAGGTTTGCTCAGGTGCCAAGGATGCTTTTCACTCTTCTATGCATTGTGTGCACGTCAATACATGTATACATGCATCCATGTATACTTAAATGCTTCAAGCATTGTTACAAATGTTTCTCTCTCAATAATTTTGATGCAAAGTGCTACAAACATGTAAATTATTTTACTGTACCTACATTTTATCTTACCTAATAATATTCTTTATATCTTTTCAAATTATTTTTTGTTTAAAATATATACACAAAAAAATATTCATTCGTATTACATTAAAACAACATTCAAATCTAATTTATAATAAAATCAATACCTTTGTACTGTTTAATCTAAGAATTTATCGTAATATTTATTACACTTATTACATTTTAATAAGTTAAATTATTACATTTTATTTTATATATACACAAATTTAATCTTAGGTCGTAAGGTTCTTTATTATATTTTTGCAAATTACTTATTGTTTATTATATAAACACAAATTTGTATTCATATAACATAAAAAAGATTAAAATCTTATTTATAATAAAATCAATAGCTTTCTAGCCATTCATCTAACAATTTATTGTAATATAATTACATTGTTCTATACACGAAAATATCTTATCATATTACATAGACAGGATTTAAATCTTATTTATAATAAAATCAATAGCCTTATATAATACTAACCTTCATACTACATTAAAAAAAACATTGATTAATTTTACAAAAGTTTATACTCAAATGAGCTACCCCTATCAATCTTCCACCTAACACTAATGTTTCTATTAGCACTTGCATATTGTGATATGATAAACTAAAATAACTCTATTGTATTAATTAACATAGCATGTGTTTTACAACAGTACACTAAACATAATTTTATTTACAAATAGACATACAAGCAA
>VDFB02063421.1:0-37159 GCA_007258455.2 Sequoia sempervirens | reverse complement strand
ATGATATGAGATGATGAAATGTAATGAAATGAGATGTAATGTAATGATATGAAAATGTAATAAAATGAGATGATATGTAAAATGTAATGATAAGATGAAAATGAAAATGGATATGGAAATGAAAATGAAAATGATGGATGAGATGATAATGAAAGTGATATGGAAGGTTAATGAATAAATGAATGATATGAAATGATAAAGGATCGAAATGATACGAGAATGAAATAAAGATGATAAAAATGAGAATGACCCATGATATGCAATATGATAAATGAAATGATAATGCAGCATGAAGGATAAATTAAATGAAAATGAATGATAAATGCTAAACTATATGATATGTTCAAGACTTAGATGAAATGATAATGATTAATGAAATGAGCATGAAAAAGATGATAATGAAACAAATTTCCGAATGTTCTCCACAAATAGTCTAAAGATACATGACAACCATTGATGTGTCTAGTCAGCCTTGCAAAACTCTAATGTGAATCCAATATGCAGATATGTACATTGACCTAAATAAAATGCAACTAAACAAAACTGACTGTTTGTTGAGCCTTTTGTTAGCTTACACGAATCATCATAAAGCATTTTAAAATGTTGGAAGTATGTACAAGCATCAGAGGGGAAATTAGCACCAATGATGACCTGAGTACAACTTTCATGATTTTTGATATAGCAAGCGAACACAAGCATCGAGGTATAATTGAACTGAGATGACCTAAGCATTTCTTGCATAAACAGACAAAGACTAACCACTTTCTGATGCAAATGTGGAACTATCATCAATGATACACTTTGGAAATCATGTTTCATGACATATTTGCATCAAATTGATAGTTAACCTCAAGACATAGACAAAGAAAAATCATCCTCCTTCCTTGCCACTCTAGTTCAGTACATCATTGAGTGTGCTCCAAAGAGATGATATCAAAAAATTAAACAACCATTATTCAAAATGTAAAACTGATATTCCAATCATTATTCAGATTTTAGATCATCTAGATATGAGTCATGATATGGTATTTTCTAAAAAACCATTGTGATATGGATCAATGGTTGGATAGTTGTTCATGTGATTTGATTGTTTGTTCACATGATTGAGTTCTATATCATTGTCAAGTTGTTTTGGTAGAAACTAAAAGTTGATTGCCCCAGAGTATGTCAACGTTTGCCCCAGTATTTGACACAACTTGCTGAAATGAATATGTACGATGGTCAAGCCATGGTAAGATGTTATCGCTCTAGGAAAAGGGTGGCAACATGATGCTGGTACGACCCTAAGATGATGGAAAGATGCATGAAATGAAGGCTAAGAAGCCAAGTGCAAAACATGAACTAATAGATGGAGAGCTACAAATAGCGTCTGTTTGCTAGATTTTCACTATTTGTTTTTATTGCATTTTTCTCGATTTTTTTTTTGCTATCAAGATGCCTATTTGCCAAGTTTTCACCAAGGTAACCATTTTTCAGGACTTTTTCTGATGTTTTGTATTTTTAGGACTTTTGATGTTTTTGTATTTCTTCAAGACTTTTTCTGATGTTTTTGTATTTTTCAGGACTTTTTATGATGTTTTTGTATTTTTTCAGGACTTTTTCTGATGTTTTTGTATTTTTTTAGGACTTTTTTTGATGTGTTTATATTTCTTTAGAACTTTTTCTAATGTTTTTGTATTTTTTTAGGACTTTTTATGATGTTTTTGTATTTTTTTAGGACTTTTTATGATGTTTTTATATTTTTTCAGGACTTTTATAGATGATGATAACCACTATAGACATAATAATTTTTCAAGTGCATGCTATTGATGGGTTTGTCAAATAGGTCCCCTTATGGCATTGATAGTTTGTATGCTCCTGAACTATATACTGCTATGACCATGTACGGACCTAACCAATTAGGTTCAAAATTTCCTTTCTTCTCTCTGTCTTGTTGATTGCATGGGTTCTCTTTTAGAACAAGATCAGCAACCTAAAAGGTACATGGTTTGAATATGTTCTTATAGTTGTGAGACATCATTTGTTGATAGGCTTTCAAATGATCAGCTATGTGTTGTCTCTTTTCATCAAGAAGTTCCAGTTCTTGCAATTGGGAAACTCTATATTCATCATCTATTATGAGACCTTTCAATGATACTCTAAGTGATGGGATCTCAACCTCTAGTGGAAAAATGGATTCTACTCCATAGACAAGAGCAAATGGTGTTGCTCATGTTGGCATTTAGATACTAGTTCGATAGGCCCATAATGTGGGATTAAGTTGAATATGCCAATATTTCCCTACATCATTCACAGTCCTCTTCAAAAAATTCAATATTGTTTTATTTGAGGCCTTTGCTTGGCCATTCCCTTGTGGATAATAAGGTGTTGAGTATCTATGTTGAATATGGAATCTTTCACAAAGTTCATCAACATCCTGATTCTTGAATGGTTGTCTATTATCTATGATTATGGAGTTGGGAATGCCATACCAACAAATGAGATAGTTGAGTATGAATGAAGAGATTTGTTTGCCAATAACCTTAGTGAGAGGGACTACCTCAATCCACTTGGTAAAACACTTTATCACTATGATGATGAACTTTTTTTCATTTGATGATGAAGGATGAACCTTGCCAACTAAATTCAACCCCCATTGAGAGAATGGCCAGGTTGGAACAAATGGTTGTAGTTCATGTGCTGGTGCATGAAAGAGATTTCCATGTATCTGACATTTAGAGCACTTTGTTACAAAAGTGAATGATTCTCTCTCCATTGTAGGCCAGTAGTAACCCATTCTAATCAATTTCTTGGATAAGGTTAGTCCACTTGAATGAGTACCAAAAATTCCACCATGAACTTCTTGTAAAGCCTTATCATATTTGTCACATTCAAGACATCGAAGTAAAGTACCATCAAGACCATGGTGATAGAGAGTGTCAACAATAAGGGTATAGCGAGAGGATTGGCATATAAAGTTGCGCTTTTGGTTATGAGATAAGTCAAGTTGTAAGATGTCATCTTTTAGGTAGGCATAAATTTTTCCATACCAAGGTCAATCAAATCCTAGTAAGTGGCAAATGATTTGGCTTTCAGGTGTGTCATAGGCAGGCGTAAATGATTGTTCCACCAGAAATTCATAGCGAGCTTGAGTTTCTAGGAGATGTGATAATGAAGTGATTGTGGCCATAGCATCAACAAACTTGTTATCAAGCCTTGGAATTTGTATGAACTTAATGTCTACAAAGTATTTCTTGAAATTGTTAACCATTTTCTTATATGGCAACAATTTTTCATCTTTAGTCTAATAATCATCATTGATCTGGTTAATGACTAACTATGAGTCATTATAGACTTGTAATTCTATGATTCTCCATTCCAATGTTATTTTGAGTCCAATGATTAAAGCTTCATATTTAGCTATGTTATTAGTGCATGGAAACATTAGCCGATATGATTGAGGATGGTATTTCCTTGAGGGGTGACAAAGAGTATGCCTGCCCTCGATCCATGTTGAGTAAATGAGCCATCAAAATATAATGACCAAGGTTGCTTTGATTTTTCTGTGAAGACATCAACATCTAGAAATTCAATGTGCATGGGATGCTTTGCTTGTAGGGGTGCTTCAACTAGTTGGTTAGCGATAACTTGTCCTTTGATTGCTTTGTGATCAATATAATGGATATAGATTTTTCTTAAGATCATGACCCATTTTGCTAACCTTCTTGTCAATGTGGCCTTGCTTAACAGGTATTTGAGTGGATCAATCTTTGCAATAAGATTGATTGTATGAGTTAACATGTAGTGTCAAAAATTTTGTGAAGAAAAGACCACTGCTAGGCAAGCCTTCTCGATGAAAGTGTAGTTGAGCTCATGACCTGTTAATGTTCGGCTGATATAATAGATTGCACATTCTTTTCTTGTAGAGTCTTCTTGTGCTAACAATGCCCCCAAAAACGTTTCTGTTGTAGCAATGTATAAGATGAGTGGTTTTTCTGGATTGGGTGGTACTAGAACTATTGGGTTCATTAAATACTGCTTGATTTGTTGAAAGGACATTTCACACTTATCATCCCATTTGAAAGGAACATTCTTATGTAGTAGATTTGTGAAAGGTAGACATTTATCTACTAGTTGTGCAATGAATCTTCATATAGATTGGAGTCATCCCTTTAGTGATCTCAACTGACTGATATTCCTTGGTGGAGGCATTTCTATGATTACTTGTACCTTGGCAGGATCTACTTAAATTCCTTTTGTTGAAACTATGTATCCCAAGAGTTTTTCAGATGTGACTCCAAAAACACATTTCTTGGGGTTGAGGCGAACTTTGAACTTTTCCAACCTTGCAAATATTTTGGATAATATCTCAAGATGTCCTCTTGATTTTTCCAGTATTTCATTGACATAATCTTCCATGAATGTGTGCATCATGTCATGAAAAATTGTAGTCATCTCTCTTTGATATGTAGCCCCAACATTCTTTAATCCAAAAGGCATGACCTTCCAATAGTAAGTCCCCCATGGACATGTGAAAGTTGTTTTGTCCTGGTCTTTAGGTGCAATCTTGATTTGGTTATATCTAGAAAAACCATCCATTAGTGAATACATGGAATGGCCAACCATTAGATCCACTATGGTATCAATTCTTGGAAGAGGGAAGTCATCCTTAGGACATGCCTTATTAAGATCTCTAAAATTTGTGCATATTCTAACACTTTTGTTAGGCTTGGATATAGGAACTATGTTGGAGATCCATTCTGCATAGTCAATTGATCTTATAAATGCCACATCGAGGAGTTTCTTAAGTTCTTCTTTAACTAGTAGTGCCACATGAGGATGCATCTTTCTAAGTTTTTGTTTCACAGGTTTCACTCTTGTCTTAATGGACAAGTGATGCATTATAAAATTAGGATCAAGACTTGACATGTCTACATAAGACCAGGAAAAGTTGACTTGATTTTCTCTAAGAAATTCCATGAACTCAGGTACTTCTTTATCTATTATTGATGCAGCTAACTGTAGAATCCTTGGTTTCTCTATAGTTTCAAGATTAATTGCTTTTGTAGGCTCAATCAAGATAGGAAATCACTCATGATTATACTTTGGGATAGTGTTAAGCATCCCATCATCTGGTGCCTTAAAAAGGTTTTCACCATCTGATATGCTCTTTGTTTTATCTTTTGTTTGATCTAATACTGCCAAATTCTGGTTTTCACCATTAGATCTTTCTTTTTTTCTTTTTTTTTCCACTAGGAAACTTGACACTCTCCTGACTAAGGATCTCATGCTGAAAATTTTTATTGGAACAATCATTTATATCATTTGTTGAAAGGAATTTTACAATAGATTTGTTGGTTGGAAACATAGGTATATCAAGAGGTTCAGATAGATCCCAATCAATGAGATCAAGATGTATTAGCAGTAGCAGGTCATTAGGTTGCGTGAAATCGGCTATGGTTATGGTCATAACAGAGGTGTCTATAGGATCTGAGGTATGAGGTAGATCAATGGTGGTACTATCCTCATGATAGTCTTGTTCGATTAAATCTGACTCGGTATCACTAGAATCATAGTTGCATTGTAGTTTAGATTCTTGTGGTTGGGTCCTTGACCCTTCTCATTTGATTAGAGTAGGCGTATACTTCTATATCACATAAACCTGTTTGTCCCTCTAGAATTCATCATTATGGATGGTATCCCATTCATATTCTCCAGAGTCTGTGTCAGAGTTATTATCGATGAAATTTTGAATTGTTGCCAAGCATGCTGCCCTTGGATTAGAACTTTCTTGAAATGTGAGTATAGTATCATTCAATTGTTTGGATGTTGTTTCTTTTGAGCTAGTATCATAGCCTAGTCCTGTTTTATCTTTTGCAGCTAGCCCTGGAGGGTCAATAGGCTCAACTACTCCTTTCCTCTTTCTGATAGGACCATTACCATCATAGACCATCTTTTGCATGATTGAATATCCCTTACCATATTTATCAGTTGGTAACTTGGTATTGAGAATAGTTTCATCTTCCTCTTTATAGAGCCAACTTAGAATATCTCTGTCCTTAGGATCTTCCATGGGGAATTTTTCTTTTATAAAATGTCCATTAAACTTTGTATTTGGCCTTGTTGGTGACTGTGTTGATGTTGATGCTACAAATATCTGATGTTGCAAGATAGAAGGTTGTCCATGTGACCGAGGTGACGTAGGAAGATTAGACAGACAAAGAGAATATTCTCCTACTCCATTGTCCTTGAACTGTAGTTGCTTGTCAAAGGTTTTGGTTAGTTGACTGATTTGTGTATCAAATTTTGGAGAAGTACTAGTAGACGCTTCTTGATTGTTGGGAACCAAAGTGTCTTTACTAGCTTTGATGTTGGCACAATTTTGACTATGAGAATTATTAGCTGGTATCATGATCTCCCATCTGTCATACAAAAACTTAAGACATTGATGATATGTGGATGTTATAGCTTGCATTTCGTGGATCCAAGGATGACCCAACAAGATGTTATAGGTGATATCACGGTCTAACACTTAACATAAAGTATTTTTGATAACAGGCCCAACTCTGATTGGTAACATGATTAAACCCTTGGATGCTCTTTCCTCATCATCATACGATTTAATAGTAATCTTTCTTCTGGGATCAATGGAATCCTTAGAAAATTCTAAAGCCCGAATTAATTTCATGGTACATATGTTCAAACTAGCACCTCCATCTATTAGAACTCGTCTGACATGAAACTTGTGGACCATGACTTCTAAGTATAATGATGAATTATGGGGTTGTGTCATGGAAACATGATCTTTTTTAGAAAATGAAAAGCATGTGGGTGAGGAAAAATGTCCCAACATGGCTTGAAATTGATCCACATTCAGATCGTCAAATACAGTTGTTTCAATGAGGGTTTTGTCTAAAATTTCCTTATGCGTTGGGGAAATCTTCAGAAGTTCCAAAATATAGATCTGAGTAGAAGTTTTCCCAAGTTGATTGATTAAATCATATCGATGTTGAGGCAGTGGCACAATGGATTTTGAAGGAGCACCTTTTAGGAAAAATTTAGCTTGTTCCCTTGTTGTTATGTTAACTTCTCCATATTCCACTTTCTCTTTGACTTTTATAACATTAACCCACTCATCATCAATGTAGATATGATTTACATTTTTTCCAGAAGACTCACCCTTTTGATAGTTGGGCAAAGGATTTTGAAATGCTTGGTGGTCTTTGTTTGATTGTTGGTTCCCTTCTACTGTGACAATGTCTTTGTCAATTAGATCTTGAATAGCATTCTTTAAGGCTTGGAAATTATTCGTATGATGGCCTTTACATCTATGATATTCACAATAGTATATATCATTCCACAATGGTGGCTTCACACTGGGTTTGAAGTTACGTTAAGGTGGTAGGGTAATAACATTCTTTGCCATCAAGTCTTTAAGGGAAGATTCTAGAGATTGTCCCAACAAAGTAAAAGTTCTTCTATTGGAAAGAAATGGAGATTGTTGTGGATTTGTGTTTGATGTATTTCCTAAGGTATTATTGTTTCCACGATATCCTTGGTTGTTGGTATTACTTTGATTTGGAACAAAAGTTGGATTTTGGTTATTCCTTGCAAGAGGAGGATCATTCCCTTGATTCGTAACCGAGTTGAAATTATTATAGTTGCTATTGCGAGGAATACTAAGAACAACTGGCTTAGGTGAGAGATGATGTGCATCTACAACACCATCATTCACCAAATTCTTGTTGCGAGTCCAAAACTTAGATTTTTCATTGTGGTGATTTGAGGAGCTAGGATTGTCTCTATCAAGTTTGATTATTCCCCTTTGGACTAATGCACTTTCAATTTTGATTGCATTTTCAATCATTTTTTGAAAAGAGTGAGGACAATGAATATTTAGACGATAACTCATCTCTTGATCTAAGCTATTTATAAATGTAGTGATATTTTCCTTTTCAGGAACATGACATGGATACCTAGCGAACAATCTTCTCCATCTTTGAAGAAATGTGATGGATGGTTCACCAGGTTTTTGCTTAGCCTTGCATAGATCAATTATGGTTATTTCGTGTTGTATGTTATAAGAATATTGTGAGATGAACTCGTTGATCAATTTTTCAAATGTTTTGATAGGCGGTGTGATTTTTGATAACCATTCCATAGATTGGCCTCCAAGACTTCATGGAAAAAAATGAATTAAGTATGTATCCTCATGAGAAACTTCCAAAGTCATGTTTCAAAAGTCCCTAATATGGTCAATTGGATCCGATTTCCCATTATAACGATCAAACTTTGGAATTTCACAATGCTTAGGAAATGAGATCATGTTGAGATGTTGATCAAAGGGATATGGACATATATCATCAAGAGCATATGTCTTTGTTGTGGCTCCCCCTTGTAGATCTTTAATTTTTCCTTGTAATGTTTTAACTATTTGAGTCAAGGTACCAAGATTAGAAAGGGGTGTATCATTAAGTTTACTCTTTATGTTCTCATTATCAAAATCACGAGGCAATTTAGCTCCTTTGTCAGCCAGATATAGGAAATATTTTTTATTGTCACATGCTAAGATCTTTTCTACTGCTTTGAGGAATCTAGGATCTTGTTCAGCTTCTTTAAGGTGACACTCTTCTTCTTGTTCATCCTCACTATCCTCAAGGGATTTTTGCAGATCTCTGTTGGAAGTAAACGGATCCTTTGCTCCTTCAGTCATTTTGTCTTCAAAAAGAGGATTTTGACTCACACTATAAAGAGGATCTCTATTTTCACCTTCCTCTTGAGTTTTTGAGGTATGATCTTCTTGTTGAATATCTTCCTTTAGTTTCTAATATTGTTATCATGTAAAAATAAGCATATGTTTTCAAGATGTTCTTCTAAACTTAGATCATAGTTTGATGAGTGCAACTAATGATGATATTTTAGTCTGATAAGATTGAAAATCTTATGATATGACCTAAAATATGTTCCTACTTCATGGTTGTGGCCTCCAATGATAAAGGATGTTAGAATCTTGTTGGGAGAAGTTGAACCAAGAATTCAGAAGTTTGTGATGAAAGGTGCACTTGTAAGATTGATCCTTGTTTTTGAAGAATGATCAGTATATCAAATAGCCTATTTCAACTTACTAAAGTATTTGACTAAGATGTGTCTAATATTTGATAGAAGTTTGTGGTATATAGTTGAAATCAAGAGGTTGATTGTGATTGTGTCGTTGTGAGAGGGCTCTTCTTTGAAAATAGGCTCATGAATCTAGAGGGTCTACAACATATTTTTTAGTAAATACCTTGATAAAATCTTGGTACCTATGGAGAACTTTGCAATAATGGAGCAAGACGTTTCGACTCTTGTAGAAAAAATTCCTTCGTTGTAAATTTTTCTTGTAACCTAGAGGTTTCTTGGGTTTCTTGATTCTATTGGAAATTGACTTCTTGACAAACTTGGTAGATTTCCACTCCCTAAGCATGAGAGAAATTGTTGATATGTTACTAGACCGAGAATGTTATAAACAAACTTGGTAGATTTCCACTCCCTAAGCAGGAGAGAAATTGTTGATATGTTACTGGATCGAGAATGTTATAAACTCGGATCTGTCAAAAACAATGATTCTGGAAAAGTGACATATGCTCCATTCTATCCCCTATATGTGCTTTAGAAATAGGGATATACACCAAAGAAATGGTCAAATGCGCTACAATATGTCCCAAATGTGTTACTCTATATCCTATACTGATTTTTTTTTTATAGAATAGGTAGTGTATGCATCAAAAGACTCAATGTGCTAAAATAGACCCTAAAAAAGTGCTGAATTAACCGATGAATGCGCTAGAATAGACCTCATATGTGCTAGAATATACCTTATATGTGCTAAAACAATTTTTCTAAGGTAATTTTTTGAATCAGTTTTAGCTCAAATTTGACATGTTCATTTCGGATGATCTTTTATCTGAATTAGTGTGATTGAAAATACAACAAATACTCTAAAAATAGTTGTTTTTAAGTCTTATACTAAACATCAAGTGTATGTTTCAAAAATATTTTTCAAAAAGTGTTTTCATAGGTTTTACACATGATTGAAAGTTCAAGTAGACTCACTCTTAGTGCTTAGGTAGGTCATCATAATAATCAACAACCCACATCTTAGAACTATGTCGACTCACACAGCTATGTCACCCCTGGAGAGGCGCTTGTGTTTTTGTTTTTTCTAGGCACCTACTCAAAGTGAAGGAAGTGGATATCGGATCCCCTGAGCAAACAGTCCTTAGCAGTTATATGGTGAGTATCTTGGGGGCAGATTCTTCCCTCCCCTTGCACTGTGATTATTATGATGTTCGGAAACTGACTTCGGCTAGATACTACACTAGGTTCGTAGAAAGGGTTTCCGTTCAGTGCGGAAATAATAAATTCCCTCAAGAGACCTCCCAACCTTTAGAACAAAGGCTTTGGGGATGGTTATTTTGCACACTACTAGAAAAAGAGGATTTCCCCTTATTTTCTTTAAATTTTATAGTGGGGCGAAATAGTATGGCTTTGGCTTGGACCCACTTGAGTCTTTCCTCTTGGGTGAGTACTTTTTCCCATAAGAGCAAGCCCTCTACAGGATGTAATAAAGCAGTAAAATTGCATGAATGTAAAAGGAAAGTTTGGTATTCTGGTCACCTAGTTAAGGGGAGAGCATAGATCTATTGCCACAAACACAGTAGACACTATTCCTTTTAAAACCCAAATCACAATGATCTAAACTATGTGAAGATGTCGCTTCACAAAAAGCATGAGATTCATTTTAACCGCAAAATCAATGTGTGGTGACTATCCTAGATTGATTCATTTTAAATCCATGTCTATCCTAGGGTTGCTTCTTTTTAAATCCAGTTGTGACTACCCTAGATTGGTTCTTTTTAAACTAGAAAAAGGTTATGTCCATGGAAGATGTCAGACTTAGAAACCTATTTGGTTACAACCTGTATGTGCTAAAAGATCACCTATATGTGCAACAATAATAAGTTAATGTAGTAAAATAGATCCTAAATGTGCTACAAAAAGCTCCAAATTCACTATGAAGACTCCTAAATGCGCTAAAATAAAATGCAACTAATTTTATTTTTTTAAGAAAATTTTAACAAACTAAGTTGGGTATATGCGCCATTTTGTTCTATAGATGTGCTATTTTGTTCCTTAAATGCGCTGAAACAGTTCCTGGATGTACCAAAGTACCTGCAAGAGCACTAAAATAAACCATAAATGCACTTTAGGAAGTTGTGTATGCACTTCAGAAATCCTCAGATCCCGCTAAAACGAAAATTTTTGCTGAAAATCCCAATTCTAGAATGCGAAATCCTGTCAGAAACCTGTAGATAAATGTTTAAAAATGGGGAAAGAGCCCCATGGTGGGCACTAGAAATGTGTGGTTTATTTTATGCATGTTAAATATAAAACAAATGAATCAAACACAACAATAAGACATTATATCAAAAACTGAATATTAAAATAATTGAGTTGCAAACTTAGTATCATGTTATCAATGTCATCCTATCATCCTCTATCTCCAATATTTTCATTAATTCCAGCTAGCTCTCAGATTGTATGCTAGGCTCAATGAACAGTCTTCCTAGAGAATGAGATTGCATATGAAATGCATGTAATTGCAATGACATGATTATTCTAATGCTAAACATGATTGCTAAAATGAAAGATTATGATAATGCTATAATGCAATTAATTTCTAATTCATATGTTGTGTGTTGTAACCATTGCTTGGATTTGTAGTGCTATTTATAGAGTTTTCAAAAGCTTCTGATTGGATGATATGATCAACGATTGTGAAAATTCTTGGTAGATCGAACGGTTGAGGATGGACAAGACTGAAGAAAAATAGAAGAAAATAGAAAGCAAGATTTGTTTTCTTTTCTGAAAAAGAGGTAACATAAGATGATAAAGATGAATTGTAAAAAATCATCTTTTTTTCAAATTATGGAAAGATTTTGAAGAAGATAAATAATGAATTATTAAATTAAATTATTCATTTATGGGTGACACAGGTTATTTTCTTAAAATAGAATATTTACCCTAGATTTGAAGAATAATGGAAGATTTCATAATTAAATAAAATATTTAATTGTGATTTTAAAAAGATATGCAAGGTATTCAATTAAATAAAGATATTTAATTAAACTTTTTAAGAAATGGTATGTAAATGAATTTAATTAAATAAGATATTTAATTAATTAGAAGAAAGATTTGAAAAGAAATATTTAAATTTGATTAAATAAAAAAGACTTAATTAAATTCAAAAAGTGATAATTAATTAAATAAATAAAGTGTATTTATTTAATTATGATAGAAGAATAAATTGAATGAACAATATAATTAAATTAATTAAATTTAATCATATATAGAAGACTTTAGAGAAATTAATTAAATAATAAATATTTAATTAAATGCCATGATTAATCAGATATGACCAATTTTATGCATCTACAATAGTCATTCCAATGACCTCTCGATGATTTCCAAACAAAAGGATTTAGAGAGAAAGGAATGAGGCAACGATCATTATCTTTTTATTTGTTGTGCTTGTTGGATGTTCTTATAATATAACCTTGGTCATGCATTCTTTATTTGGGTGTAGGGAGGATGTTTTAGGTATCTTGTTGACCACATACGAAGGCTTTCCTTTCTATGTTTTGGTTTGAGATGTTTGGAATATCTATACTACATTTTGAATGAGGTTTCATATGTCAGGTGTGAATAGGAGTACTCCTATTTGATTGTCGATTCAAAGTCCATCACACTAGGTACAATGTCATCTTGGTCCTGTATAACTTGATGCATCGTGCCTATGTGTATTATAAAACATAAGGTAAATAGCCCTTTTAAAATCCCAATTCCTAATAAGTGAATCATCATCATCATCACCATCATCTCTAATAGGGTAGGCTTGTTGAATCTTATTTCTTCTTCCTTCTTTCCATGCTAACATGGTACCATGATAGTTAATCAAGAGCATCACTAATGCATCCATCTTTAATCCACAAATGATTAGCATACATACACTGGTGTAGGGGCACCTACACCTTATGGTGAAAAAAAATTGATCCTTAAAGGTTCCATAAGTTGATTTGAAATTCTTACAATCAATAAGCAACAAGGAAGTTGCAAAATATGCCAAAATGGTGAAAATTGTAAAAGTTGTCAACCCTTGTCAAGATGGGTAAAATCAAGGTTTTTGTTGTTCTTGTGTCTAAGTTCTTATGAGAGGATGAATAAGGTCTAAAAAGACCATTTGTAATTCACTTGAGTGCTTGGCAGGTAATTTAGGTAGAAAATGTAAAATGTTGTTTAAATATTGTAATTGTTGACACTAAAAGTTGTCAAACTTGCATTTATTACAAAATAATGGTTCATTAGTGTTTGGAAGTCAGTTATTGTTAGTTGGTCGATTGGATAAAGTGGATAAGCCTTTAAAGAGTCTTAAAAAAACTTTGTAAAGGTTGGATAAGTAAGTTGAAGCATTTTGCAATAAGAACCATCTCTATTTTTCATTAATTTTATCATTTTTCCTGACATTTCTAGGTATGTACGTACCCGTAAAGTTTGGTGGTGCCATGTAATTCATTTCACTATGTGGTGGAATGTGTTAACAACCCTCTAGAACAAGTTTGAGGGAGATCCATTTTGTTTAGCAGTGGATATCCTTTTTTTTCCTGTAGTAGGCAGGAAGTACCCTGCTCAAGGGTTTTGTAGTAAAAATCATATGAACTAAAGGACCCATACATTGATTGTGATCACTATGACTAGTGTAATGGGTCCTAGGAAGTTATATTATATGGTAGGATTCTTGATTTGATTGGCAGAGGAAGAATGAAAGAGGAAGTATTGCTGCCCCTATTGTTTTGTGAAGAAAAATTCATGAAATTAGTGGTTTTGATCTAGGATCTTGAGAAATACTTTAGCATAGTCATATTTTATGAGTTTTTAAGTTTTTGTAGGGACATTCAAAGGTGTTGGAGGCAATTGTTTGGCCTAACAACCTAGGATCATATGTTTTTCCAATAAACCCTTGTATTTTGTATGCTAAAGGAGGGTTTCATGGTATTGTGTGTTAGATGTCTGATAGTAATGAATTGAAGGTGGTTTTTTTGGTTTTAGATCATAACTCAACTCTATCATGTGAGTTTTGGTGAGAGTGAAGGCTTTAGGGAACACTTCCTTCATTAAATTGGCCTAATTGAGTGACCCTAAACCAAGGTACTCTAAAGGTTCTTCTATTTTATGACAAAAAGTCTTGGTGAGTTTGTTGCAACGTTGTGTGGGGTTATGTTATGAGACTTTTAGGGTGTATAGAAGGAATTTGGAAGCATTCTCTAAAATATATTTTTGTAAGGCTAAATTTCAAGACAACAAAGCTTGAAGGGTGAGATTGGATCAAGTTGAGAGTTTAGTGTTGCAAAGAGTGGTTTTCTTGTTGACAACTTATCAATTGGGTCTAGTGGTGAGTTTATTCCTTTGTATACAATAGAGTGGTATCAGAGCAAGGTATTAGGTCTCTTGGGAAAGAAAGTTGAAGTTTTTTGTGTGAGAAGAAGGTAATTGGAGGAATCAAAATGCCTCCTAAGGTGAATCCTATTGCAAGGAAGATTGACAACCATGACAAAGAAATAGAAGCCCTGAAGTTGTACATGGCTACAATAAAAGCTAAAGGTAGGACTCATTTGAATGAAAGTGATTCTGAAGAAGAGAAGGATGCCCCTCTTGAAGAAGAGGAGATGGATCCAAAAGATGTGAGAGCGATGAAGCCTTTGAAGGTTGTGAAGAAGGATGGACATGGAAAAATAGATGTGCCTATGTATGGAGTCAAACTTGATAGTGAAGAGCTCTTAGATTGGATAAGGGCATTAGAAAACTACTTTGATAGTGAAGATGTTGATGAAGAGGACAAGGTGAAGAATGCTAAAAAAAGATTGAAGGGACATGCTTTGGTATGGTGGAATTTTGTGCAAGAAGAAAGGAAAAAGTAAGGGAAAATCAAGATCATTTCTTGGGAAAAAAATGAAGACAAAACTGAAAGGTAAATTCCTTCCTTGTGATTATAATGTTTAGTTACTTAAGAAGTTGCAAAATATTAGAAAAAAGGAACTAGATGTGCAATCTTATACTAAAGAATTTTATAAGTTAAGCATAAGAACTAAGCATGAAGAAGATGAGGAATAAATGGTTGCTAGGTACTTCAATGGCTTGAGGTATAATATTCAGGATGAGATCAGATTGTTGGAACCAAAATCAATTGAGCAGTGCTTTCAAATGGAAATGAGGGTAGAAGAAAAACTCAAGAGGAGACAAGAGAAGGTAGCAAGAGGAAGAGGCAACACTTCTAGGGGTAGAGACACAATTGCAACATCAAGGCACGCTAAGGAAGGCCACGAAGATGTTGTAAAGAACAAAGAACAAGATCCTAAAGTAAGATGAGGATGGAGAGGTGGAAGGACAAAATTTAGGCAAAGGAGAGATTACAATGAATTTTTAGGAAGGTGTTATATGTGTAATGAATTTGGACACCTAGATTTCAAGTGTCCTCAAAATCAAGGCTGAACTTTAAGTGGTGGTAGGAGTGAGCAGAGAACATAATTGATTCAAGAGGAAGAGATTAAAGTTCAAGTAGACCTACTGATCTAGAGGAGGGAGAAGTATTCATAATGAGAATAATATTGTTACAAACACTTAAGGAGGAAGACATGAGCCAAAGAAGGAGCCTATTTAGAACCTCATGCAAATCAAAGGTAAGGTGTGCCAAGTAGTCATTGATTCAGGTTCTCAATACAATATGGTATCTAGGGAGATGGTAGATAAGTTAAAGTTAGAGAAGATACCTCATGTAGCACCCTACAAGGTTTCTTGGGTGAACGATATTCAAACCTTAGTTGTGAATGAGCATGCCTATGTGGGTTTTTAGATTGGGGAGTACAAGGATAGGGTCTTATGTGATATATTTCCAATGGATTGTTGCCATCTGCTCTTGGGAAGGTCATGGAAATTTGATAAAAGGTCTATGTATGATGGTTGGGAAAACACCTATACCATTTGGAAGGATGGTCAAAGTTTCAAACTAACTCATTTGTAGGGAAAAGAGAAGGATAAAGGAAAGCCTAAGGTGGTAATTTTTGGAAACAATGAACCTTTGAGGTTTGTGGATAGTGAAGATAATCTATTTGCCTGTTTCAAATAGGATATTGATGTTAGAGCAGCAAGCAAGACACCTACAAATGGTGCTAGGACAGTGGAAAATTTATTTTTGCAAAAAGTATAGAAATAAATTGTGCCTAGGTCTAATTTAGGCAAGGTAAATGATGAAAAGTTTGCAAGGAAGTATGGGAAATAGGGTGGAATGCTTGGAGAAAATTTCATGGAGCAATATGAAATCCTAATTGGGACCATTATATGTCTATTTAGTGAATGCAATGATACAAAGCAAGTGAGATTTGCTAGTGAAGAGGTGGATAGTGTTGTTAATGTAGGAGTACATAAGGATAGTGTCATGGAAGGTCTGAGGAAAGTAAAAAAAGAACCAAATGAATAGGGAAACACAAATCTGATCACAAAAAGGACAAGGCAAAGTATGCAAAGGATGATGGTGAGTTATCCATGTATGATTGGAACAAAGGATAAGGTAGATTTTTATTCTACTAATGCTTGTTTTTTTGCAGCTCTGAGACCTAGATCAGCACCAAATTTGATCCAAGGTTAAGGAAGCAAGTAACAGGTCTGAAGATGCATGGAGCAGCAAGATGCAAGCATGGAACAAGTTTTTACTCTTGGGAAAAGAGTCTTTTCTATGGGAGGGTATATGGTGCAGGGATACCTACACCTTATGGTGAAAATAAATTTAGTCTTGAAAGTTCCATAAGTTGATTTGAAATTATTAGAATGAATAAGCAATGAGGAAATTGAAAAATATGTCAAAATAATGAAAATTGTAAAAGTTGTCAACCCTTGTCAAGATGGATAAAATCAAGGTTTTGGTTGTTTTTGTGTCTAAGTTCTTAGGATAAGATTAATAAGGTCTCACAAGACCATTTTTAATGGACTTGAGTGCTTGGGAGGTCATTTAGGTAGAAAGTGCAAAATCTTGCTTAAATATTGTAAATGTTGATAGTAAAAGTTGTGAAACTTGCAATTTTTGCAAAATAATGGTCATTAGTGTTTGGAAGTTAGGTATTGTTAGTTGGTCAATTGGATAAAGTGGATAAGTCTTTAAGGATGCTTAAAAACTTGTTTTAATTGTTGGGTAAGTAATTTGAATCATTTTGCAATAAGAATTATCTCTGTTATTCCTTAATTTTTAGAGTTTTCCTAACATTTGTAGGTTTGTACATACTCATACAGTTTGGTGGTTCCATATAATTACTTTCACTATGTGGTGGCATGTTTTAACAACCCTCTAGAATAATTTTGAGGGATATTCATTGTCTTTAGCAGTAGATATCCTTGTTTTTCCTGTAGCATGCTAGAAGTACTCTATTTAAGGGTTTTGCAGTAAAATCATGTTCTAAAGGACCCATACACTGACTGTGATCACTATGACTAGTGTAATGGGTCCTACAAAGTTATATTAGATGGTAGGATTATCGATTTGAGTGGTTGAGGAAGAATGAAAGAGGAAGTATTGCTGCCCCTGTTGTTTTGTGAAGAAAAATGAATGAAATTAGTGGTTTTGATCTAGGGTTTTGAGAAATCCTTGAGGAAAGTCGGATTTTATAAGATTTTAAGTTTGTGTATGGATATTAAAAGGTTTTGGAGGAATTTTTTTGGCTTGAAAACCCAGGGTCATATGTTTTTCCAATAAACCCATTTTTTTTGTATGCTAAAGGAGGGTTTCATGGTGTTGTGTGTTAGAGGTCTGATAGTACTAAACTAAAGGTGGATTTTGTGGTTTTAGATCACATCTCAACTATATCATGTGAATTTTTGTGAGAGAGAAGGATTTATGGAACACTTCCTTCATTAAATTGGACTTATTCAATGAACCTAAAACATGGCAGTCTAAAGGTTCGTCTATTTTATGACAAAAAGTCTTGGTGAGTTTGTTGCAACATTGTGTGGGGTGATGTTATGAGACTTTTAGGGTGTCTAGAAGGAATTTGGAAGCCTTCTCTAAAATATATTTTTGTAATGAAAAATGTCAAGACTACAAGCCTTGAAGCGTGAGATTGGATCAAGTTGAGAGTTTAGTGTTGCAAAGAGTGGCTTTCTTGTTGAGGACTAATCAATTAGGTATTTTGGTGAGTTTCTTCCCTACTCTGCATCAAAGTGGTATCATAGAAAGGGAGTAGGTCTCTTGGGAAGGAAAATTTTAAGTTTTGTGTGTGAGAAGAAGGTAATTGGAGGAATCAAAATGCCTCCTAAGGTGAATCCCGTTGCAAGGAATATTGACAACCAAGACAAAGAAATAGAATCCCTAAAGTAGGACATGGCTGCAATGAAAGCTAAATGTAGGAATCTTTTGAATTAATGTGATTTTGAAGAAGAGGAGGAGACCCCTCATGAAGAAGAGGAGATGGATCCAAAAGATGTGAGAATGATGAAGCTTTTGAAGGTTGTGAAGAAGGATGGACATGGGAAAATAGATGATCCTATGTATGAAGGAAAAATTCATAGTGAAGAGCTCTTGGATTGGATAGGGGCCTTGCAAAACTACTTTGATAGTGAAGATGTTGATGAAGAGAACAAGGTGAAGAAGGTTAAAAGAAGACTGAAGGGACATAATTTCTACGGTGGAATTTTGTGCAAGAAGAAACAAAAAATAAAGGGAAAAAAATATCATTTCTTGGGAAAAAATGAAGACAAAACTGAAAGGTAAATTCCTTCCTTGTGATTATAATGTTTAGTTACTTAAGAAGTTTCAAAATCTTAGAAAAAAGGAACTATATGTGCAATCTTGTACTGAATAATTTTATAAGTTCAACATAAGAACTAAACATGAAGAAGATGAGGAAGGAATGGTTGATAGGTACTTGAATGGCTTGAGGTATAATATTCAAGATGAGATCAAATTGTTGCAACCAAAATTAGTTGAGAAATGCTTTCAAATGGTAATGAGGGTAGAAGAAAAACTCAAGAGGAGACAAGAGAAGGTAGCAAGAGGAAGAGGCAACACTTCTAGTGGTAGAGGCACAACTAAAACATCAAGGCAGGCTAACGAAGACCATGAAGATGCTACAAAGAACAAAGAACAAGCTCCTAAAGCAATAGGAGGATGGAGAGGTGGAAGGAAAAACTTTAGGCAAAGGAGAGATTACAATGAATTTTCAGGACGGCGTTATAGGTGCAATGATTTTGGACACCTAGCTTTCAAGTGTCCTCAAAATCAAGGTTCGAATTTAAGTGGTGATAGAAGGAGTGAGAGGAGAACACAATTGATTCAAGAGGAAGAGCGTGAAATTTAAAGGAGACCTACAGATCCAGAGAAGGGAGAAGCACTCATGATGAGGACATTGTTACAAACACCTAAGGAGGAAGACATGAGCCAAAGGAGCCTATTCAAAACCTCATGCAAATGCAAAGTTAAGGCATGCCAATTATTCATTGATTCAAGTTCTCAAGAGAATATGGGATCCAGGGAGATGGTAGATAAGTTAAAGCTAGAGAAGATACCTCATGTAGCACCCTACAAGGTTTCTTGGGTGAATGATAGTCAAATCTTAGTGGTGAATGAGCAAGCCTATGTGGATTTTTAGATTGGGGAGTACAAGGATTGGGTCTTATGTGATATATTGCATATGGATTGTTCCATCTTCTCTTGCAAAGGCCATGGAAATTTGATAGAAGGTAGATGTGTGATGGTTGGAAAAACACCTATACCATTTGGAAGGATGGTCAAAGTTTCAAACTAACTCCTTTGCAGGGAAAAGAGAAGGATAAAGGCAAGTCTAAGGTTGTAAGTTTTGGAAAGAAGGAGCCTTTGATGCTTGTGGATTTTGTAGAAAATATGTTTGTTGGTTTGGAGTAGCATACTGATGTTAGAGCAGCAAGAAAGACACCTACAAATGGTGGTAGGACAGTGGAGAATTTATTCTTGAAAAAAGTAGAGAAAGAAATTGTGCCTAGATCTGATTTAGGCAAGGTAACTGATGAAAAGTTTGTAGGGAAGTATGGGAAACAAGGTGGAATGCTTGGATAAAAGTTCATGGAGCAAGATGAAATCCTAATTGGGACCATTGTATGTCCTATAATTGAATGAAATGCTACAAAGCAAGTGATATTTGTTAGTGTGGAGGTGGATAGGGTTGTTAATGTAGGAGTACATAAGGATAGTGGTATGGAAGGTCTTAGGACATTGAAAAAACAATCAAATGAAAATGGAAAAACAAATATGATCATAGAAAGGGCAAGGAAAAGTATGCAAAGGATGATGGGGAGTTATCCATGTATGAGTGGAACAAAGTAGAAGGAATTTTTTTATGCTACTAATGTTTTTTTTTCTGCAGGTATGAGACCTAGAGCAACACCAAATTTTGATCTAGGGCTAAGGAAGCAAGTAACAGGTTTGAAGATGCATGGAGCAACAAGATGGAGGAATAGAACAATTTTTTACTCTTGGGACAAGAGTCTTTTCTATGGGGGGGTGCATGGTGCAGGGGTACCTACACCTTATGGTGAAAAAAAATTCAATCTTGAATTTTTATAAATTGATTTGAAAGGCTTACAATCAATAAGCAATGAGGAAGTTGCAAAATATGCCAAAATGATGAAAATTGTAAAATTTGTCAACACTTGTCAAGATGTGTAAAATCAAGGTGTTCATTGTTTTTGTGTCTAATGTCTTAGGAGAGGATGAATAAGGTTTAACAACACCATTGATAATGCACTTGAGTTCTTGGGAGGCCAGTTAGGTAGAAAATGCAAAATGTGCCTTAAATATTGTAAATGTTGACACTAAAAATTATCAAACTTGTAATTTTGGAAAAATAATTGGTCATTAGTGTTTGGAAGTCAACTATTTTTAGTTGGTAAATTGGTTGAAGTGGAGAATCCTTTAAATATGCTTAAAAACTCATTGTAAAGGTTGGCTAAGTAAGTTGAATCATTTTGCAATAAGAATTATCTATGTTTTTCATTAATTTTCTAAGTTTTCCTAACATTTACAGGTCTATACATACCCGTATAGTTTGGTGGTTCCATGTAATTCATTTCACTATGTTGTGGCATGTGTTAACAATCCTCTATAACTATTTTGAGGGAGATCCATTGGGTTTAGCAGTAGATATCCTTGTTTTTCCTGTAGCAGGCCAGAAGTACCTTGTTTAAGGGTTTTGCAATAAAAATCATGTTCTAAAGGACCCATACACTGACTATGATCATTGTGACTAGTGTAATGGTTCCTAGGAAGTTATATTAGATGATAGGATTTCCAATTTGAGTGGTGGAGGAAGTATTGATTTGTCTGTTGTTTTGTGAAGAAAAATGCTTGAAATTAGTGGTTTTGTTCTAGGGTTTTGAGAAACCCTTGAGGACAGTTGGATTTTATGATTTTTTAAGTTTTTATAGGGATATTTAAAGGTGTTGGAGGAATTGGTTTGGCCATAGAACCCAGGGTCATATGGTTTTCCAATAAACCCTTGTATTTTTTATGCTAAAGGAGGGTTTCATGGTGTTGTGTGTTAGATGTTTGATAGTAATGAATTGAAGGTGGATTTTGTGGTTTTAGATCACAAATCAATTTTATCATGTGAGTTTTGGTGAGAGTGAAGGCTTTATGTAATGGTTCCTTCATTAAATTGGCCTAACTTAGTGACCCAAAAATAGGGTAGTCTAACAATTCTTCTATTTTATGACAAAAAGTCTTAGTGAGTTTGTTGCAACTTTGTGTGGGGTGACATTATGAGACTTTTATGGTGTCTAGAAGGAATTTGGAATTCTTCTCTAAAATATATTTGTGTAATGCTAAATTTCAAGACTACAAGCCTTGAAGGGTGAGATTGGATCAAGTTGAGAGTTGTGTTGCAAAGAGTGATTTTCTTGTTGAGGACTAATCAATTAGGTATTTTGGCGAGTTTCTTCCCTTGTCTGCATCAAAGTGGTATCAGAGCAAGGGAGTAGGTCTCTTGGGAAGGGAAATTGAAGTTTTGTGTGTGAGAAGAAGGTAATTGGAGGAATCAAAATGCCTCCTAAGGTGAATCCCGTTGCAAGGAAGATTGACAACCAAGACAAAGAAATAGAAGCCTTGAAGTAGGACATGGCTGTAATAAAAGCTAAATGTAGGACTCTTTTGAATGAATGTGATTCTAAAGAAGAGGATGAGAACCCTCATGAAGAAGAGGAGATGGATCCAAAAGATGTGATAATGATCAAGCTTTTCAAGGCTGTGAAGAAGGATGGACATGGAAAAATAGATGATCATATGTATGAAGGAAAAATTCATAGTCAAGAGCTCTTGGATTTCATACGGGCTTTTGATAACTACTTTGATAGTGATGTTGATGAAGAGCACAAGGTGAAGAAGGCTAAAAAAATACTAAAGAGACATGCTTTGGTATGGTGTAATTTGGTAGAAGAAGAAATGAAAAAGCAAGGGAAAAGCAAGCTCATTTCTTGGGAAAAAAATGAAGAAAAAACTGAAAGGTAAATTCCCTCCTTGTGATTATAGTGTTCAGTTATGTAAGAAGCTGCAAAATCTTAGACAAAAGGAACTAGATGTGCAATCTTATACTAAATAATTTTATAAGCTAAGCATAAGAACTAAACATGAAGAAGATGAGGAAGAAATGGTTGCTAGATACTTAAATGGATTGAGGTATGATAGTCATGATGAGATCATATTGTTGGCACCACAATTAGTTGAGCAATGCTTTCAAATGGCAATTAGGGCAAAAGAAAAACTCAAGAGGAGACAAGAGAAGGTACCAAGAGGAAGAGGCAAAACTTCTAGGGGTAGAGGCACAAGTACAAGAAGAAGGCAACCTAAGGAAGACCATGAAGATGATGAGAAGAACAAAGAACAAGCTCCTGAAGCAAGAGGAGGATGGAGAGGTGGGAGGAAAAACTTTGGGAAAAGGAGAGATTACAATGAATATTGACACCCAGCTTTCAAGTGTCCTCAAAATCAAGGTTCAACTTTAAGTGGTGATAGAAGGAGTGAAAGGAGAATATAACTAATTCAAGATGAAGTGTGTGAAAGTTAAAGCATACCTGCAAATCTAGAGGAGGGAGAAGCACTCATGATCTGAAGAAAATTGTTACAAAAACCTAAGGAGGAAGACATGAGCCAAAGAAGGAGCCTATTCAAAACCTCATGCAAATACAAAAGTAAGGTCTTCCAAGTCATCATTGATTCATGTTCTCAAGACAATATGGTATCTCAGGAGATGGTAGATAAGGTAAATTTAGAGAAGATACCTCATGTAGCACCATACAAGGTTTCTTGGGTGAACGATAGTCAAGACTTAGTGGTGAATGAGCAAGCCTATGTGGATTTTTAGATTGGGGAGTACAAGGATATGGTCTTATGTGATATATTGCCAATGAATTATTGCCATCCGCTCTTGGGAAGGCCATGGAATTTTGATAGAAGGTCCATGTATGATGGCTAGGAAAACACCTACACCATTTGTAAGGATGATCAAAGTTTCAAACTAACTCCTTTGTAGGGAAAAGAGAAGGATTAAGGAAAGTCTAAGGTGGTAATTTTTGGCAAGAAGGAGCCTTTGAGGCTTGTGGGTAGTGAAGACAATTTTTTTGCTAGTTTGTAGTAAGATACTGATTTTAGAGCATCTAGCAAGACACCTACAAATGGTGGTAGGATAGTGGAGAATTTATTCTTGCAAAAAGTAGAGAAAGAAATTGTCCCTAGGTCTGATTTAGGCAAGGTAAATGATGAAAGTTTGTAGGGCAGTATGGGAAATAGGGTGGAATGCTTGGAGAAAATTTCATGGAGCAAGATGAAATACTAATTGGGACCATTGTATGTCCTATAAGTGAATGCATTGATACAAATCAAGTGAGATTTGGTAGTGCGGAGGTCGATAGGGTTGTTAATGCAAGAGTACATAAGGATAGTTGTATGGAAGGTATGAGGACAGTAAAAAAAGAACCAAATGAATAGGGAAACACAAATCTGATCACATAAATGGCAAGGTAGAGTGTGTAAAGGATGATATGAGTGGAACAAAGGAGAAGGTGGGTTTTTATGCTACTAATGTTTTTTTTTTTGCAGCTATGAGACTTAGAGCAGCACCAAATTTTGATCTAGGGCTAAGGAAGCAAGTAATAGGTCTGAAGATGTATGGAGCAGCAAGATGGAGGCATGGAACAAGTTTTTACTATGAGGACAAGAGTCTTTTCTATGGGGGGGTCTATGGTGTAGGGGAACCTACACCTTATGGTGAAAAAAAATTGATTCTTGAAGGTTCCATAAGTTGATTTGCAATTCTTACAATCAATAAGCAATGGGGAAGTTGCAAAATATGCCAAAATGATTAAAATTGTAAAAGTTGTCAACCCTTGTCAAGATGGGTAAAATCAAGGTTTTTGTTGTCTTTGTGTCTAAGGTCTTAGGAGAGGATCAATAATGTCTAACAAGACCATTTGTAATGCACTTGAGTGCTTGGGAAGTCATTTAGGTAGAAAATGCAAAATGTTGCTTAAATGTTGTAAATGATGACACTAAAAGTTATCAAACTTGCAATTTGTACAAAATAATGGGTCATTGCTGTTTGGAAGTCAGCTATTGTTAGTTGGTTGAATGGTTGAAGTGGGGAATCCTTTAAATAGGCCTTAAAAAATAATTTTAAAGGTTGGCTATGTAAGTTGAAGCATTGTGCAATAAGAATTATGTCTGTTTTCCATGAATTTTTTGAGTTTTCTTGGTATTTGAAGGTTTGTACGTGCCCATACAGTTTGGTGGTGCCATGTAATTTATTTCAATGTGTGGTGGTATGTGTTAACTACCCTCAAGAAATTTTTTGAGGGAGATCCATTGTGTTTAGCATCAGATATCCTCATTTTTCCTATAGCAGGCCGGAAGTACCTTGTTTAAGGTGTTTTGTAGTAAAAATCATTTTCTAAAGGACCCATACACTAACTATGATCACTATGACTAGTGTAATGGGTCTTAGGAAGTTATATTAGATGGTACGATTATCGATTTGAGTGGTGGAGGGAGAATGAAAGAGGAAGCATTGCTGCCCCTGTTGTTTTGTGAAGAAAAATGCATGAAATTAGTGGTTTTGATCTAGGGTTTTGAGAAATCCTTGAGGACAGTCAGATTTTATGATTTTTTAAGTTTGTGCAGGGATATTAAAAGGTGTTGGAGGCATTGGTTTGGCCTGAGAACCCAGGGTCATATTTTTTTCCAATAAACCCTTATATTTTGTATGCTAAAGGAGGGTTTCATGGTGTTGTGTGTTAGAGGTCTTATAGTGATGAAATAAAGGTGGATTTTGAGGTTTTACATCATAAATAAACTCTATCATGTGAGTTTTTGTGAGATTGAAAGCTTTAGGGAACACTTCCTTCATTAAATTTTCCTAATTGAATGACCCTAAACTAGGGCAGTCTAAAGGTTCTTCTATTTTATGACAAAAAGACTTGGTGAGTTTGTTGCAACATTGTGTGGGGTGATATTATGATACTTTTATGGTGTTTAGAAGGAATTTGGAAGCATTCTCTAAAATATATTTGTGTAAGACTAAATTTCAAGACTACAAGCCTTGAAGGGTGAGATTGGATCAATTTGAGAGTTTAGTCTTGCAAAGAGTGGTTTTCTTGTTGAGGACTAATAAATTGGGTCTGTTGGTTAGTTTCTTCAATTCTCTACTTTACAGTGGTATCAGAGCAAGGGAGTAGGTCTCTTGGGAAATAAATTTGAAGTTTTGTGTGTGAGAAGAAGGTAATTGGAGGAATCAAAATGCCTCCTAAGGTGAATCCTATTTCAAGGAAGATTGACAACCATGACAAAGAAATAGAAGCCCTAAAGTGGGACATGACTACAATAAAAGCTAAAGGTAGGAATATTTTGAATGAAAGTGATTCTAAAGAAGAGGAGATGGATCTAGCAGATGTGAGAATGATGAAACTTTTTAAGGTTGTGAAGAAGGATGAATATGGAAAAATAGATGTGCCTATGTATGGAGGAAAAATTGATAGTGAAGAGCTTTTGGATTGGATAGGGGCTTTGGAAAATTACTTTGATAGTGAAGATGTAGATGAAGAGTACAAGGTGAAGAGAGCTAAAACAATACTGAAGGGCCATGATTTGGTATGGTAGAATTTTTTGCAAGAAGAAAAGAAAAAGCAAAGTAAAATAAAGATCATTTCTTAGGAAAAAATGAAGACAAAACTGAAAGGTAAATTCCTTCCTTGTGATTATAATGTTCAATTACTTTAGAAGTTGCAAAATATTAGACAAAAGGAACATGAATAAAATTAGGAAGACATGGTTTCTAGGTACTTGAATGGCTTGAGGTATAATATTCGAGATGAGATCAACTTGTTGGAACCAAATTCGGTTGAGCAATGCTTTCAAATGGAAATGAGGGCAGAATAAAAACTCGAGAGGAGACAAGAGAAGGTGGGAAGAGGAAGAGGCAACACTTCTAGGGGTAGAGGCACAACTTAAACATCAAGGAAGCCTAGGGAAGACCATGAAGGTGTTGAGAAGAATAAAGAACAACCTCTTGAAGCAAGAGGAGGATGAAGAGTTGGAAGGAAAAAAATTAGGAAAAGGAGAGATTACAATGAATTTTCAGGAAGGTGTTATAGGTGTAATGAATTTGGACATCCAACTTTCAAGTGTTCTCAAAATCAAGGTTCAAATTTAAGGGGTGATAGGAGTGAGAGGAGAACACAATTTATTCAACAGGAAGAGTGTGAAAGTTCAAGAAGACCTGTAGATCTAGAGGAGGGAGAAGCACTCATGATGAGAAGAAAACTATTACAAAAACCTCAGGAGGAAGACATGAGACAAAGAAGGAGCCTATTCAAAACCTCATGCAAATGGAAAGGTAACATTGATTCAGGTTCTCAAGACAATATGGTATCTAGAGAGATTGTAGATAAGTTAAATTTAGAGAAGATACCTCATGTAGCACCCTACAAGGTTTCTTGGGTGAATGATAGTCAAACCTTAGTGGTGAATGAGCAAACCTATGTGGATTTTCAGATTGGGGAGTAAAAGGATAGGGTCTTATGTGATATATTGCCAATGGATTGTTGCCATCTACTCTTGGGAATGCCATGGTAATTTGACAGAAGGTCTATGTATGATGGTTGGGAAAACACCTATACCATTTGGAAGGATGGTCAAAGTTTCAAACTAACTCCTTTGAAAGGAAAAGAGAAGGATAAAGGAAAGTCTAAGGTGGTAATTTTTTGCAAGAAGGATCCTTTGAGGTTGTGGATAGTGTATACAATATATTTTTTGGTTTGGAGAAGGATACTAATGTTAGAGCAACCAACAAGACACCTACAAATGGTGCTAGGACAGTGGGAAATTTATTCTTGCAAAAAGTAGAGAAATAAATTGTGCCTAGGTCTGGTTTAGGCAAGGTAATTGATGAAAGTTTGCAGGGCAGTATGGGAAATATGGTGGAATTCTTGGAGAAAAGTTCATGGAGCAAGATAAAATCCTAATTAGGACCATTGTATGTCCTATAAGTGAATGCAATGCTACAAAGCAAGTGATATTTGCTAGTGCGGGGGTGGATAGGGTTGTTAATGTAGGAGTACACAAGGATAGTGGTATGGAAGGTTTGAGGACATTGATAAAAAAACTAAATGAATAGGGAAATGCAAATCTAATCACAGAAAGGGCAAGTCAGAGTATGCAAAGAATGATGGGGAGTTATCCATGTATGAGGGGGAAAAATGATAAGGTAGGTTTTTATGCTACTAATGCCTGGTTGTTTGTAGGTTTGAGACCTAGATCAACAAAAACAAATTATCTAGGGCTAAGGAGGCAAGTAACAGGTCTGAAGATGCATGGAGCAGCAAAATGGAGGCATGGAACAAGTTTTCACTATTGTGACAAGAGTCTTTTCTATGGGGGGGTGTATGGTGTAGGGGAACCTACAACTTATGGTGAATTTTTTTTTATTCTTGAAGGCTTCATAAGTTGATTTGAAAGTCTTACAATGAATAAGCAATGAGGAAGTTGTAAAATATGCTAAAATGATAAAAATTGTAAAAGTTGTCAACCCTTGTCAAGATGGGTAAAATCAAGGTTTTTGTTGTTTTTGTGTTTAATTTCTTAGTAGAGGATGAATAAGGTATAAAAAGACAATTTTTAATACACTTGAGTGCTTTGGAGGTCATTTAGGTAGAAAATGCAAAATGTGCCTTAAATATTGTAAACGTTGACACTAAAAGTTATCAAACTTGTATTTTTTGCAAAATAATGGGTCATTAGTGTTTGGAAGTTAGCTATTGTTAGTTGGTTGATTGGATAAAGTGGAGAATCTTTTAAAGAGGCTTAAAAACTCATTTTAAAGGTTTACTAAGTAAGTTGAAGCATTTTTCAATAAGAATTATCTATGTTTTTCATTAATTTTCTAAGTTTTCCTAACATTTGTAGATCTATACGTACCCGTACAGTTTGGTGGTGCCATGTAATTCATTTCACTATGTTGTGGCATTATTAAAAACCCTCTAGAACAAGTTTGAGGGAGATCCATTGTCTTTAGTAGTAGATATCCTTGTTTTCCCTATAGCAGGCCGGAAGTACCCTATTTAAGGGTTTTGCAGTAAAAATCATGTTCTAAAGGACCCATACATTGACTATGATCACAGTGAATAGTGTAATGGGTCTTAATAGGAAGTTAGATTAGATGGTAGTATTCTCAATTTGAGTGGTGGAGGAAGAATGAAAGAGGAAGGTATTGCTGCCCCTGTTGTTTTGTGAAGAAAAATGCATGAAATTACTGGTTTTGATCTAGGTTTTTGAGAAATCTTGTAGGATAGTTGGATTTTATTAGTTTTAAAGTTTGTGTAGTGATATTAAAAGGTTTTGGAGGCGTTGGTTTGGCCTGAGAATCCAATGTCATATGTTTTTCCAATAAACCCTTGTATTTTGTATGTTAAAGGAGGGTTTCATGGTGTTGTGTGTTAGAGGTCTGATAGTAATGAAATAAAGGTGGATTTCATGGTTTTAGATCATAACTCAACTCTATCATGTGATTTTTTGGTGAGATTGAAGGCTTTAGGGAACACTTCCTTCATTAAATTGGCCTAATTGAATGACCCTAAACTAGGGCAGTCTAAAGGTTCTTCTATTTTATGAAAAAAAGACTTGGTGAGTTTGTTGTAACATTATGTGGGGTGATGTTATGAGATTTTTAGAGTGTCTAGAAGAAATTTGGAAGCCTTCTCTAAAATATATTTTTGTAAGGCTAAATTTCAAGACTAGAAGCGTTGAAGGGCAAGATTGGATCAAGTTGAGAGTTTATTGTTGCAAAGAGTTGTTTTCTTGTTGAGGACTAATCAATTGGGTCCGTTGGTGAGTTTCTTCCCTTGTATGTATCATACATCTCATAACCATATCATATCACATCATCCATCTCACATGTACTACATCATTATTTTAGATGTTAAGGATAATAAAGATTGGTTATTCTAAGTATCTCATAAACCATCTCATTTGCATCATCATCATAACCATCCATATGTCAATCTTGAACCTCTTTATCATGAGATCGACCCTCAAATCAAACTTTTCTCTGGATCTCTCGAGGGGGCAACATACGAACATAATTCATTCACTAGGGCAGTAGTGGGGCATTTTAAAAAGATAAAATAAAATTAGAATTTTGATCTCGACAGGTCATTCTTTGAACCAACATAGCCAGTACATTTCTTCAAAGAGGAAAAAAAAGTAGACATAGAAAACATATCGATTGATCTTGTACACCAATCCTAATTTACTAACACCAATTCTACTTAAATCATCTCTCTACTAATCATTTAATCGAATAACCCTTATTTGATTAAATTTGAATCATATTTCATCTTTTAATTAAATAAATCATTTTTTTTATTAATCATAATGTTCCTCTTTTCATTAAATAAATCACTTTATTTAAATCATATTTCATCTCTTTTAAATTAAATAAACTAACCTTTATTTAATTTAAGTCTAACACAATCCCCTTTTAATTAAATAAATTCAACTTTATTTAATTAATTCTAAATTCTTTATTCCTCTCATCTTGATTTATTTAAATCCAAAAATCTAAGTCAAAATGTGAAATTAGCTAAATCTTCATCTAAGTCAATCAAATAATGATTAGTCCTAACTCTAATCCATCAAATCCTCTAGATTTTGCAACTTGTACATGTAAATTAATTTAATTGATTTATAAATTCGTCCATTTTTATTCAAAAAGGCATCAAGTTGGAATATTCTTCAAATTTGAATTATCCCTCCCAAAAGGACTTGTCCATCCAACAAGGCATTAAATGCCTCGTACGTGTCATTTTTCTTGAGCCAAGTGGCATTAACTCTTCTTTTATCTTTCTCCAACATGTCACTTCTCCAATTTCAAATATCCACCTAATGGCATTTATGTGCACATTCATCCAAATGTGCTCCACCTCTATCCACTCACATGTTGAAAAGTGGCATTATGCTATTGGTTGATGTTTTGTCCCACATTCATCCTATTTTCTCATTCTTCCATCATTCTCTTCTATAAATAGAAGGATCTTTTACTAATTTGGGATCTACAACTTCATGCAACATCATTATCTTCATGTTTTGAGCAATTTCATCCATTCTCATCCACGTTTCATAGTTTTCATCAATTTCATAGCTAGGTTATGGAAAAATTTATCAAGGAGCACCATTGATCATCTCTAGGCTTGCGAGGAATTGGGAAAGGGCTATTTTCCACATCAAAATAGCACCAATTCCCCCATAGGATTTAATAACTTTTTATTTGTGTTATTCATGTTATTTCTTGTTCTTCATGTCTCAAATGAATCTTACGGGGAATGATGGTTTTAACTTGCATAATGGTCTAATATTTTGTTTGTTGTTTGTGTTTGTGTATGTCTAGATCCACCATTCACAATAAGGTTGTAGAATGTAGAAGCATAATGAATCGAAATATTTAATCATTTATTGGTTAATTCTTTACATGCAATAGATTTGGTCATAGATCTATTGAATGAAAAAAACAAAAGATGAATGGTTTTAGAAATGGTATGATGTTTTAATATTTTAGTGTCCACTATTATACATGCAATGGATTTGGGAACAAAGATAATAAATACAGATTTAGAATGGTTAGAAGTAAGCTTGTTCACAATGTTTTCACTTGTTACAATTGCAATAAATCTAGACGTATAGCTAAATTTTGTAGAAGCAAGAATGTGAAAAAGAATAATCTCATAAAGAATAATGATCTTGTGAAAAAGGTTGATCTAGTAGAGACAAAGAAAGAGATGGATAAGATCTAGAGAAAGAAGGAAGATAGTGAAGTTAAGACTGGTTATATGCCACCTTCTAGTGTAGATGTTTCCTCTACCTAAGTTAAGATCTTTGACTTAGGAGGAGTTTTAAATACAATCATTAGTCCCCTATGAAAGACATGTTGATTCCTTCAACATATGGATATGAGGTGTAGGTTGATATGCTTGACCTATTGGTAAAAATGTGGGTGGAAAATAGTAAGATGACAAATTTTACAGAGCATTTGAAGGTGATTGTGCATTACAATTAGGGTTCATAAGCTTTATCATATAAAAATTCAATGCAAATTAGGTCAAATTTCTATAGGGTTTAGAAGTGATTTCACTTAACAAAAGATCATTTACAAATGAGAATTCGAGGAGAGAATAGAAGATAGGAAGTGAAGTAAAAATATTTAGAGTTCCTGTGCATGAAACCCTAATCAAAAGAAATCAAAAGGTATTTGCAATTTCTATTCACCCTAAATTTCATAATTTATTTCAAATTGTTGCAAAATGCGCACCCCACAAGTTGTTTAGGTTTTAGATTGGCCCCATCCAAAATTCAAGTGATGCCTTGATAAATCTATGGTGATAGATCCAGATGGAGCATTTTTCACATATTCCATATAGCATGCTTCATAAAGAAGATATAATAATATATATGTATGGTAAGGTAGAAGAGTAGAATCATGCAAAGTTGGGTGATGTGTGGTTCAATGAACTCACTAGAGATTCATTTGAGTTGAAACCTAAACTTGAGAGCTTAGCAGAGAAAAAACTTAGATGTTTGGAATAATTTGTTAAAATTTTGTTATGTTCATGAGTGGATTTGATACAACCTGAGTAGGATTCATGATAGGTTTATGTGGCTAGATATTACTCACATAATTAATGAGGCTATTAGGGTTATTATGGGATTATGCTAAACTAAACCAGTTACTACACTCAAATCTGTAAAGAATGAAATGGTAATGGAATTTTCTAGTCCAAAGTATGATAAAAGAGTTTTGATGATTAAGGAAATGAAAGATCTAATAGTTAAATATTCTTCAATGTTGATTGGATATATTATATATTTCACAAATAGAGAAAACTTGGTTTTTTCTACCCCCATCAATATTTCCTATGAGATGATAAAGAAATGTGCTAATTATGAATTTTGTGAATTTACCAGAGCATAATTGATATAAAACCTACAAAAGACTTAGGAATCTAAGTTCCCTTTCAAATTTGGTACTTTGACAATTTTTTTATTGTTTTACTTTTTAAATGAGGTTCTCGGTGAAAGAAACATAGTACGGTTGAAGGATAGACCCATGCCACATCAAATAAATAACCACATAATGAGTTTGGGTGATTCAAAAGAACAAGAGACTACCTTATGGGGATTATTTAAAACATTTCAATAGAATATGTAGCAGAAAGAAAGAATACCAAAAAGTGTGGTATAAAAATAAAAGAATGACATAATTTTCATGGTGAGCAAGGATTGTTACATTATGGAGGTTGTTTAGCCTAGGAAAATATGGATCCTAGAAATGGGTATGAAGTTGTAGAGGATATGATTGTGGATCTAGATGACCATATGCTTAGAAAACCTACAAAAACCTTTGAGAGAAGATATGGCACATATGAAAGAGAAATATATGGAGGTGTACATGGAGTAGAGGAAAAAATAGGTAAAGAAAATAGTTGAGAAGATGACTGCATAGTTTGTGAAGGAAGTGGGCCTCACAAAGAAGCAATTAGAGAAAGCCAAAAGCATATCTGACTCTCTAAAAGGTACATCTAGTAGAAGAAGATCCAGTAGAACATATATCCCATCTCTCGTTGCCCCAAAGTCCTCTAGGACTTTTCCTTCTAATAGTGGAACAAAGAGAAAGGAACCAACTAGTGCTCTGGAAAAATAACACAATGTGCCTATAAAAGAAAAGGATTCCTTGACAAAATAACAAATGGGCCCTATGAATAGAAGTGTGAAGGTCAAGGCTACAAGAGAAAAGAACTTAAATGTTGAAGAAGAAGAAGAAGAGGTAGAAGTATAACCTCTGATCAGAAAAGGAAAACCAGTGTCTCCTAAGGAGAGACAATTGCAAAGAAATTCAAGGTTGACATCATGGATATAGATAGTGAGGAAGAAGTAGAAAATGAAAAAAAATCCTTTATGATTCATATGAGAGAGAAGAAATTATAATATGATAAAGGAAATAAAACTATGGAAGAATAGAGGAAAAAGAAGAAAAATTCTTCCCCTTTGGTAAGGAAACATAGTCCCATGAGATTGGATGCATTGTTTAATGGTATTGTAGAATATGAAATTTTAGAGAAAACCATTGCATTATATACTATTGTGGATGACACTTATAAAGTAATAATAGAAGAAGAAATTGTAAAATGTATTGTTACTTTTGAGGTGAACATGAAAATTATTGAAGGTCAATTGCTTGAGGAGCTAAGAAGTAAATTATATGCAAGAAGAGAAGAGGAAATAAATGAATAAGCTAAGTTTAGATCATATTCTTTGGAGAAGATTAGTTCTCCTCTCTTGGATGAAGAAAAATCTAGACTAGATCAAGTATATAGGAAGGAGTTTCAAACCAAATAGAGAGTAACTAAATTGATGAAAAAAGATAATAATGACTTTGAGAGGATCAAGAATGAAACAGTTGAGAAATTCATTGATTTGGAAAAAGAGTTAGGCATGATCCTAGATATTGAAGTATGTTGGCAAGAGACACTACAATTTTTTTTTGGTTTTGACATTGATGGAAACCCTAGTCATTTAGTCAATCTGCACATCATCATTTGGTCATACTGGCAGACAAATCAAAGATAGTCGAGTTAGAATAGAGCATCCAAGAGTTTTTTGTTTTTTGATTCACATGAAATTCTCTATTAGTATTTTGAGTTGTGGGTCTCAGGGAAGATTTTTTGGTGGATTATCTATGTTATCTACGAGTCTTAGTGCCTCGTATCAATTTGTGTACAAGTTACAAGATCCAGTTGGTTGATCTTATGTTCATCAGTGCATGAAGGCCGACTAAGTCAATATAGTGTGTTGTGGATATTCAAGGAGTAATTATTCAAGTGTTTTTGTGTTCGATCATTTTGATTTGGGTCCTAACTATGTTGTGGCTGAATTTGGTGAATGTGCATTGAATATTATTCATGCTTTGAGCTGATAGCTTATAAATATTTTTATGTTTCGTTGAAGCTAACATGTTGCGATTAAATCTTTATTCGCAAATATATATAAGTGATCGATTATATAACTTGGATGTATGTTCGATGTATGTTCGCTATATGTTGTGAATATCAGAAGGATTGAAGAGAAATTATGAATAGTTTCACTTGTGCAGAAGAGGATTTTGTGAAGTGAATTGAAGCAGAATAGAGCAAAAGTGTAGAATCAGACAAAAGGTCAAAAAATCGATTGATGAGCCTAACCAAAACTATAATCAAGCATATGTAGATGCTAATATCCTAGTTCAACTATTTTGGATGTAATCCAAACCTTGTGTAAAGTAGTGAGACTTTCTGTTTTTGAGTAGTGAGCTCTAGGCAGTGTGCTTGAATGCAAGTGCATTCCCATTTTGTAAAATTTCCTTTTGAGTATACTTAGACAATATTGTGGATTGACCTCCACTATGTTTTTTCCCATAATAAGGTTTCCATGTAAAAATCCTTGTGTTATGGTGTTGTGGTTATTTTTCTTATGTTCATGCATCTTTATTTTGGTTGAATGTTATTAGTACTTTAAGGATCATATCAATAAAGTTAAAAATTGTAGAACACTGATTCGCCCCCCTTCTCAGTTTTCCTTGATTCCAACAATTGGTATCAGAGCCTAGTTCCTCGGAAGAAGTTTAACAACTTGGGCAAGATCTTGGAAAGTGTCTCAATGGATTCTAGCATTCTTCAACAACAACTTTTGGTGGCCCTAGATGATCTTTATTATCTTTATTAGTCCAAATATGAAGTTAGGGAATTGCAAGCAAATCTCTTGAATTCTAAAAAATTCATTGAGTCATTAAAAGAAAAAATAAATAATTCGAGGGAGAAGAGAAGGGAAATCTATGATAAGTTCAAGAGGGAAGACAATAAATGCATTGTAGATGAACAAATAAGTCAAACCCTGAAGGAAAAGACAGAAGAATGTGAAAAGTTTTCCAAAGATAATTCAGTCCTAAAGCATGAGATGGAATCTATTATGATGAGGATGACCAAGGAGATTAAAGACAAAAAAATAATGAAGAGAAGCTTTCCCAGTCCTTGAAAGAGAAATCCGAATAATGCAACCAAATTACTAATGGATTCAATTAGTAGGAGCTTGAATAGGAACAATCCGGACATAATGAAGAAGAGCTTGAGAGAAGATTGATGATCTTAGAGATGAACTTGCTACTGCAAATGAATTGAAGGAGAAGTTCAATATTAGCTCATCCAAGCTTGATGAACTAATTAAAATTTAGAGGATTAAAGGTGACAAGTGAGGTCTTGGATATGAGGAAGGATTAAGTTCTATATCTAGACAAAGGAGATTTAGGAAAGGAAATCAAATGAACAAACTTGGAAGCTATCTGGTAAGAAAAACTAATGCTCAAAGATTCAATGGTCATTGTTTTGTTTGCAATAAATTTTGTCATATGGCAGCACAATTTAGGAGAAGAATAAATCCAAGTGGTCCATCATTCTTAGGTCAGTGCTTTAATTGTAAAAAGAATGGTCAAAAGTCAAATGAATGTGGAAATATGATAAAAATTTTTTATAGAGATGTCAGATGTTATACATGCAATAGACTCAGCCATATTGCTAACTAGTGCAAATCAAGAGAAAATAAATGGAACAACTAGTTTGGACAGATAAGATGTTATACAGATGAGATCAAGAAGAAAATGAATAAAACATGGGTGAAGAAGAGTCCATCTATTGTAGGAAATGAGCTAGCACCAAAATCTACTTTTGGTAATTCCTCCGAGAATTAATTTTAGGCCTTTGGCCTAGGGGGAGTTATTAAGAAAATACTTTAACCCCTTATCGGTAGTTGACACTAAGATGTGGATGAGTGCAGTGATTGCATTAATGATCTACAAATGCTATTGAAATAGTTGGAGAGTGTATTATGTAGAGTTGAAGGTCCATAGAAGAGTTATCTTTCATAGTGTATAGAAACAGGGTATCTGGATGAGTTAGGGTAAAATAATTTATTGTGACAAAAGGGTTAGGTGTGGAATGATAAAAGGTCATTTCTATTTTTCATTTGTCACTTTGCAGTTTAAGAAGAAGTTTGGAGAGCTCTGAAGAGGACTTTGGAAAAATTTGGTGAAGATTCAAGTGTGAAGGCAATTCAGTGATCAAACCCTATTCCGATGAAAAGGTATTTATTGGGAAAACTTGTGAATTTGTGAATTTGAGAAAATGGCTACTCCATTGATAGTTGATGTCAAGGATAGAACCCATCCGAAATTCAAGTAGCATCCTTTCAAGTTTGTTGAGACCAAGCCCTTAGGTGCATTTTCATCCATTTTGTATGGCATCCCACATATTGAAGAAATTAGGACATACATTCATGAAAATATTGAGGAGTTAGGGAGCTCGTAGTTGTTAAATTTGTATTTCAATCATATAGTTGGAGAGGATTTATGTATTAATCCTGAATTCAAAACCTTAGAAGAGAAGAAATTCACACAAATCATAAAATTTCTCATTTTTGATGAAAGTGAATGGGTATGTTATATCTTGAGCC
>VDFB02063420.1:0-17710 GCA_007258455.2 Sequoia sempervirens | reverse complement strand
TCAATATCCTCGACATATACAACTTCAAATGAATTAATGTTAATAGTGTTGACATCAATGACAACCACCTATCAAAAACACAACCACAACATACAATACATCCATCTTCAACTTCCACATATCATACCTAAAACCATTGAGCTTATCAATATCTTGACAAGAGATAAAGGCCATTGTATGTAATCTCTTTCACTGATCTACAAAACCCACAAAATGTAAATTCTCCCACTACAACAAAAAAAATCAACACTTTGAGAAATATTTCCCTCTCTTTATAGAATCAATAGCTATAATACCAAATGTTGGAAATAAAGGTGAAACTACTACTAATAAATTTCACAATGTGATGCAATTTTAAATTATAAGATTAGCCAATATAACATTAAAGTGATTACACACATCAACAAAAGAAATAAGAGCAATAAACACAAGTGACAAAATATTTACACGAGGAAACCTTTGAGGGAAAAAAATCCACACCCAAAGAGATCCAATTCTTGTATTAATCCTTTAAAGAATTTTGCATCAACATAACACCACTCTTTGATATTATATTGGTAGCACTTCATTACTCCTTCAACCTGCAAATAAACATATGAAACTACTAACTAGGGCTGCAATTTATAGGAAAGCTAGAGATGAAATACCACTATGGTATTTCAAAATAGGAGGCAAGAAACCAATTTCAAAACCATACACCCCATTCATGTACAACATGTAAAATTAATAAACAATAATAAATTATCACATGACCTCACTTGGGTTCCTAGCCCACAACCAATCAAATTTTGGTAACTCCTACTGCTCAATTACTCTCAATGTCTGACATGCATAACATGCACAACCTGGCGCACCACTTAGGATAGCATGCACTGACATACAAATAAAATGAAACAACATGCATCGACATGTAAATCCAAGTGGCCCAATCTCGAAAATGGATGCATAGGTAGAATAATCTACCATAATGACTTACCCTCATCACTACTGACTATGTACATCTTGTATGAATGTAATTACAAAATGTCATAAATAATTACAGATAAATATTTTCTCCAACACATCCCTAAGCGTCCAAGAAAACCTTCCAAGGAACATGGACATACATGCAAATGATTTAGGATTGCAAAGTAAATGTCACCTTATCTTACTTCCTCCCAAAGAGCTTCCATGTGTCCATCATGAAGCAATATGTCAAGCATCATTACTAATCGTGCTAGCTAGTTGAAATAATCAAAGAATCATTACCACCGTCATCCAAGGACTTTTATATGGAGGAATCTACACTCTTTTTATTGTTCTTACATGCTTTCTTCACCTATTCCATCTCTCAACCTTCAAATTTTGTTACAAACATTAAAGGACAATAAAAAAGAGTTAAAATTAAATTATAAGTTGTGATGTGCATCCCAAGATGTGCCTAACCCGTAGGCACATATCTTAAATCCTTAAAAACACTAAAACAAAGCCAAAATTGATACTTAATAACACTTCTAAACCATTTAAATCACTGTGTCATGGTATGCATGATATTTATGTTTGTTTTTGTTTAGGTTTTTGTAACTATTGAAAACATCTATAAAGTTTTGCATTATTCTCCTCTCAAGATTAGTGTAGGAAGTTGTTTCGCTGCCTTAGCTTCTTTACAATTAAATGATTAGGATTGAAAGTTAGGGGATTAGGATGATGTAAAATTTAAAAATTAGAGGAAGTGGTAATGGGATTAATTATCCTCAATTAATTAATTAATCATAAATTAATCAATTAATTGAGTTGGATGAATTTGGAGCTTATGTTTAATCAAATCGATTTAATTAATTAACTTTAGGGAAGAAGTGGGAATTAATGGTAATTAATTAAATAATCATTAATTTAATATAATTTAATTCATTAATGGGAAACCAATAAGAAGAGGATCAATGTTGAATTTGGGCATCTACTCCTATTCACTTGGCATAACAAGACATTTTTTCTACTTAGACTATAGTTTTTTACCTAAATTGGGTTTTCTCCATTGTAATTCATAGCAATTCCATATTTGAACATATTTCTCTTTTTTATATCCATATTTGTGAATGTAGATATCTTTATCTAAGTGATAATTTTCATGTGTTAAATTATTGATACATCCATTTGTTGATTGGATTAAGTACTTGAGTAGACATTGGAAAAATATTGCTAAAGGGTAGAGAGTGACATAAGCAACTTATTTATGGATCACTTTTCCTTACCTTGTTTATCATTTTTGGACCTTAATGATATCAATGGATACACAATATCACATGTTAATTCATGATGGCATATTTAATATTGAAAAAATTAGATAAATATATCACTAGATATTAGGGGTTGAGAGGGTCATTATATTAATATTTTTATTAAATATAAGGGGGTGAGAGAGTGGAAGAGGTTGGGGGTTGGGTCTAAGAGATAAAAGTTTGGATAAATAAAATATTGTTTCTCTTTACTTTTCGATTTTATGAGACCATAAAGAATACCTGGCTATATTATTTATGTAAATATTGTGTACATATTTATTTAGGCTTAATTACATAAAATGATGAAGGTGTTTGTACACGATATAGGAGTTACAAGTTTGATTTAAAAAGAGAGATTTGATCTCTATGTTGCAAGTATAGAGTTTTTTTCATTGATGTCAATAGGAAGTCTACTGACTGATGTTGTCATTGATGTCAACTATATGCTGAGGAATTTTTCACATGATGAAGATGTCGAGGATATTGAGAACAAGTTGTTTCAAATTGTGCATGTGTAGTTGAGATATTGAGGAAGTGTTGTGAGTACATGGAGCTATCTCTTTGTTGCAGTGTTTGAAGATGAGTTGGAGTGAAGTAATGAGTTGAGAAGATGTCTCTGGTACTTGGTTTCCAAGTTCTTTTGAGAAAATTTGATAAACTGAAAATATTGTTGTGGCAAATGTCAAAATGTGCTCCGTGATGTGCTCCACATTTCTTCCCTCATAAGTTGATGCTATGCTTGTGTAGATTTGGTATGCTGTCCTGCTTGTTATATAGGTTGCCATATTTAGAATTTGAGTTTTTGGATCATTGTACAGCGAGATATTTTCACCGAAGCAGGTGAACCGCTGGAAAATGAAGGTGAAATTGTAGAAGTAAAACTTGTAAACCTATGAGATCAGATTTTAATTAATTATTCTTTGTCACAATTTCTTTGTGGATGATTAATCAAATTAATTCAATTTTAGCAATTTTAGAAATAGACATAAGATTGTAGAAGAAATGAGACAAGAAGATAGAAATGACATATCATATACATGGATAAATTCTTTTAGAAAAAAACTCCACCACAAGAATCAATAGTGCTTGATTTAACCTTAAAACAAGATTACATTATATCAATCCTTGATTGATATGCTTCCTTTTCCTTCAATAATCCTTCTTCACAACCTGCACAAAACACTCATACACTTTCTGCAACACAAGCTATCTATGCATTCCATGTGACCAAGCATGAATCCACACATCACATGCTATAAGCTTCAAACCTCAATATTATGCACACGTGTAAGCTCAACCTACTAACCCTAAAACTCGACGCAATTGCTGCAAATTAAGTAGACAATTAATGAGAATGTAACCGTATAAGTATCAAATACAAGAGCATAAAGCTCCTCACAAAAATATATGCCTAGATTGGGCAAGTAGAGTTTCACAATGTAAGCTAAAGTCAAACCAAAGTCTCCCTCAATTTAGGTGCCCCAAACTAAACACTTAAGTGAAATTTGGTCAAGAAGATATCATGCAAACTTCACCTCAAAGTTGGCACTCAAGAATAGGCCCACTTGAATGAGCCTTATAAATATCTTCTCATGCAAAATGTGTTAACTGAAAGATGCCAACTTGGGTGCCCAAGGTGGACCCAAGTCAATCTTAGTTAACTGAAACATATCTCTCCACCAATTCATGCAAACATTATGCATGATTTATCATCACTACTTAACTAAAAGTACCCACTTAAATTATCTACCATGCAACTGAAGTCATTATTCATGCAACTTAATTCAACTCAATTCAACTAGCATTCAACTCAAAATTAAACGCAAGGCACCAAAGATATAAAATCAAAACCATAACCGAACTGGGAACTGAACTCCACTCATGTGTAAATATCAATCCCTAATTTCCAGGGTCTTTACACGCATTAACAAGTGCGTTTCCTTCAAACTTTAACTTCAACAAGGTGGTTCCACCTTCCATGGGATACCCATGTCTTCTATGGTGAGCCTTCTCGACGTCCTCACATGCCCAACATTAGAATACTAACAACAAATGCCAATTTACATGTTCATTTCATTTGAATTTAATCTCTTTCTAATCCTAGTGTCGGGGAACACTTTCCAAGGACTTAGGAGATACATGAAATATGTTTAGGATTGCAATTAAGTGGCATCCTATTCCCAACATGAACTAGTATTTCAATGATGTTTTTTGTAGCCTGGGAGAAATGTATTTGCTCCGTGTTTCTCCATTGTTTGGCTTTAGGTTGTGCGGATTTGGGAAGTTTCTTATATTGTTTTTCTTTCATATTTCAAGGTTTCACTTGATTTTGTATAGTACAATGTGTGTTTCATGCATAAATGTACGAATAATGTTTACCAATTGTTTTGAGTCAAATTATTTGTATGATGCGAGCTTGGATGAAGTGTTTGATGAATCTTAGGTAGTTCAAATATTATTCTAGATTGTGTTCATGTGAACTTTGTTTTCCAAAAGTTTTATATTGATTTAAGGAAGTGTGTACTTAATGTTTATGGTGTTTTAGCACGAGTATTGGCTGACCCTATGTTAACACTACACGCGAGGCTTTTGAAACCATGTTGAGATTTTTTGGGATCTATTTGGGTCCTAATTAAGGATTTATATGGGTCGCCTTCATTCCTATCCACCATGGGAATGTTTAGGTGTCGACCTAATTTGAATTTATATGTATAACAAATAGTTTTTGTCCATGGAGAATGTTTTTGAGGTTGAGGTTGATATAAATAAGAGTGATGTTGTTGTGAGATGCAAGAGAGAATCAAGAAAGATTGAAGATAAATCTGAGATCGATGCGAGTGATGTATGTGATGCGAATTTGAGAAGACCAGTGTGAATTTCAAGTGTTTTAATTCCTAAAGGTAGTGAGTTGAAGGTGTCCTGTGCACCTTCGCAAGTGTTGAAAAATTGTGGTGGAATCCTTATTGCATTGGAGAATCTTTTCTATGTGGAACATTTCCTCTCTATCTTCTGTGTTCTTTTGTAAAGAGCCTGGCTATGAGCCCTTTGGACAATGTGTCCTATTCGCCCTCAAGCATATTTATTATGAGCTAATCCTCGCCATGGTTTTTCCCTCATTGGGTTTTCCACATAAATCTAGTGTTCTCTTGTGTATGGTGTTGTTATTTTAGTTTTTGTTATTTGCATTTCATGTTTAATCTCTTTAACAGAATAAGGATTTAATGAATGTATGTGGATTTGATTACTATGAGGTTTTTGATGTTTTAATTTTCTACAACTGATTCACCCCCCTCTTAGTTGTTTTGTTCATTCAACAATTGGTATTAGAGCTTAACCGCTTAAGGTAGATATGGGATGACGAAGCAAATTGATTACCCTAGATTTGATGGAACAAATTATGTATTCTGGAAGTCAAAGATGGAAGGATATCTGGTGTGCCAAGGATTTAAGATTGAAAAAGCTTATAAGAATCCATAGACTCCACTTGAAAAATGGTCCAAGCACAAGTGATGAGATCAAGGCCCATGAGGTAAATGCTAAAGCAAGATTTATCATTGTGAATAGTCTTTCAAATTTTGAATTGGTTAAGGTTATGAATCTTAAGACTACTAAAATTTTTTGGGATAAGCTTGAAAGTATTTATGAAGGAGATGACAAGATTAAACAAGAAAAGTTGAAGAATCTAAAGGAACAATTTGAGATTATGTGAATGTTTGAAGATGAAACAATTAAAACCTAAATGCAAAGGGTTGATGAACTAGTAAGTGCTATGAGAGATCTTGGTGCGCAAGTTGAAGAACCTGGGGTAGTAAAGAAAGTTCTCAGAACTCTTCTTGATTCATACAGTGAAAAGGTATTTGCTATTGAGGAAGTTTCAAATTTTAATACTTATTCTAGAGATCAGTTGATTGGTACACTAACTTCATTTCAAATGAGAAAGCTTGGTTTGAAAAATGGTACAAAAGTGAAGATTGCTTTTAAGGCTGGAAAGTCGGAAAAGATTAAAGATTTAGATGGAGATGATCTTGATGATGTGGAAGCTAACTTTGTAAGAAGGATGAAAAAGGGCACCGGTAAGGACAAAGGTAAACTACCTTAAAAATGTTTTAGCTTTGGTGATATAGGTCATTATGCTTCTAGATTTCCAAAAAGAGATGTGAACAATAAGAGTAAAGAGAATAAATGAAAGATGATTAAAAGAGCTTATTATGTCAAAGAAGATGTTGGTATTTCCGATGATGAATCTTATTATGGAGATTTTGATGATAATGAATGCTTGTTCTTGGATATGAAAGAAGAATCTAGTTTTGCTAACTCTGAAAGTTGTGTGAAGGAAAGTGTTCCAAAGAAGAAGGATAAGGTTGAAGGTACTTTGGTTTCTTCTTTTTATGTTAAAGAAGATAACAATTACTAGGTTTTTTTACAGTGGTTTCTCTAATCACATGACTAAACACAAAGTTTTGTAATAATTGAAAAGTATGATGGTGGATTAGTTAAATTTTGAGATGATTCAGGAGCTAAGATTGTTACACCTCAATTGTATAGCTACTAAGATATTAGTACTGCATAAGGAATAAATGATTGTAAAATTCAATTCTATGAATGAATAAGATATGTTGCACCTTGTTATCAATATGAGTATTGTACATTTAATGATTGTCTCTCTTCATGTTGTTTCAATTGATGTTATTCATGGTGAAATTATGCATAAGGAGGTTAATGAATCATGTTGATTTATCTTGTGAAGTTTATATATGTTGCTATTGTTGTGAACATTTGATTGTCGTGAGTTTATGTTAGTGGATGCAGGTATACGAACCATTCCTCTAGGCGGAGGGGAAATATCACATGGGAGAGGGGCTTCCTCTAGGCGGAGGGGAAATATCACATGGGAGAGGGGCTTGGTCGTTTAACCAGTAAGGTTAACTATTTGAGCATACACACACATCATCATAGGTTTGGAGGAACCAAGTCAGTTAAGTTGGTCTTGATAAGTCATCCATAGGCTTTAGGAGTCTTATTTACTTCTTTGTGCTTTGTGAGTGATATGTATTTTTCTATCTGACTTACTGTATTATGATCATTGTGTGGAAAATGTGAATGGATATAGGTGAATAGGTTGAGTGGGTATGTGTACACATGTATATAGTATATACATTATCCATAAATATAAACATATAGATACAGACATATGATTGGCAGATGGATATGCTCATATGTATGTGTCGATGTGGCATACATATACATATGTGTACACAGAGGTATATACAAGTATATACATGTATATACATACACACGCTACCTATTATCTATGGATATAAATAATAGTATGTTATTATTGCCTGGTAATTTACATAGGTACATATATATATTTATATATTATATATTGTGTAAATATATGTATATATATTATAGTAAAATAATATATACACACACACACATATATATATATATTACGTGAGTAATGAGAAAAATATATATATGTATATATTAATAGTTACTTAATATATATATAATATAATATATATAAATATGTATAAAGTTTAAAAATATTTTAAATCTCTTAAAGTGGACAATGGATTATGTTTCACTTGGAGTAAATATTAAATTTAAACTGTGGAAAATTAATAAATATCTTTCAGCCAAATATATGAGAATCGGGCTATTCTCATTTAGAAAAATTTAAATCATTATCACAAAGGAAAATCGATATATTTGAAAGATAAATGTTTTAACTTTTGAAAGAGAAAAATATTTGCTTCAAACTATTGAAAGAGCTTTTCCCATGAAAAATATTTGGCGATGGAAGAAGAACACGTGCATGTGAAGAGTGCTTCGCCTAGGAGAAGAAATCAAACCAGCTAAGGAATAGGGGCGACGCAACTTGTGAAGAGATTAGGTGTTTTGAGTTTAGCCATGACCATTTCCTAAAAAGATGAATCATTTCATAGTTGGCGCCATTTCTGGTGAGTTCCTGTAGATGTCAATTTCTTCTTTTAACCATGTGCAAAGTTGAAATTTTCTTTGGACTGCTGGCAAGATTAGAGGTCGAATCACCTCTTGAAATGTTGAGTAAGGGAATAGAAATCTACCACTTATCTCATTTGAATTATTCAAAACACAGTTTTGTCATTCCACATGCCTGCAAGAGTGGAAGTCATTGGTTTTTGGCTCTATATATATACACCTTTACATTCTTCATAATACACTTTTCTAAATCCGATTTTTCATTATACTCTGAGTTTGTTTCACCATTTCTTATTTCTAAAATAATATTTCATTTTCTAAGAGATAAAGACAAAGAAATTACCAGTAAATTATCATCACAGTCTGAGTATTTTTCTATTACAACTGAGTATTCATCATTTGTGAGTCCATTTTTGAGTGAGTATTCATCATTTGAGAGTTTGTCTTTGAGTGAGAAGTCATTCAATATTGAGGGTTTTTGTTGAGAGAAGGACTAGAACTATGTTATTGGAGAGAAAGCTCATAATCAGGCATGAAACCTTTATCATCTTTCAATTTTAAATCTGATTATTAATTTTCAATTTCTTTGTGTTTGTTGTGTGTGCAAAGTCTGGAAGTTATTTCTTGAATGCAATTTAGTTGTAGGGGAAAAGGAATTTCAAGGGAATCTATGTGAAAGAATTTAAGAGAAGATTTAAAATGCATTTAGTATGAAAATTGTATGTTTTGTATGATCTCCATATAAGGAGAATACGATGGTAATAGTTAATATCTAATAGGATCGAAATGAAGGTAGAGTCAAGTAAGGTCTTTCAGCTTAAGTTATTAGGTTAACTGAGACAAGCTAAGTACTCCAAGGATAAAGATTTCCTAATTAGGAGAAATTGTACAAGACACTTGTAGACCTGCTTTTGTTTCTATGTAAATAGATTGTTGTAGGTAGTTTGGGGTGATTGAATACCCATTGAAGGACATAGCCTACATAGAGTAAGATAGCCCCAAGTCAAATCGGCCCTGAGTAGTGTAAGTGATAGATGACTTACTCAATCGTTTACTGAACTAGAATACTATGGCCATAGTAATGTAATGTACCTACATCCTCTTAGATTGGGCGATGATTACATTGTCAGTTCACCGTGATCCAATAAGTACATACTAGTTCAGGATTGTGGGATTTACAAGGATCTAGTTATGTAGGACACACCACTATGCTTAGTTGGTTAATGAAATCGGTTACTAAACCAATCCTTTTGATGAAGGGAGGGTCATCCATTGAATAATGGATGTGCGGGGGACCACATTATAAGTCTGTGGTTGGTAGAAAAGCACCTGAGTGATTTTTCTCCTCTACAACAAATGACTAAAGAACCAAGATTTGAAAGGGAAGAACCTGGACCATCTTACTACTATTTTTTCAAAAGTTGTTTAAGCTATGTATGTATTCTTATGCTTTTGTACTATGTTGTTTACTTTGAAAAATGAAAAGTTATTTAATGTAATGAAAGGCATTGTTTTGTGTTTTATTGAAGTAATTTCATTTGAAAAGAAAAGAAGTTTTTTTCTACAGTGGTTTTACTCGTTTACATTCAGTTATATATTGTAAAATTAAGGAATTTTTTATTTCACATATGGGTTAGGTCGTTACAAAGATTGTGGAATAGGTTCAATTAGTTTTGATGGCAAGCATAATATTGATAATGTTTACTATATTAAGGGTTTAAGGCATAATCTTTTAGTGTTGGAAAATTGTGTAGCAAAGGATATAATCTTGTGTTTAAGGATGAAACATGTGAGATCAAAAAAGGGTTTGGAATTATGATTGCTGCTGGTAAGAGGATATATGGGAACATATATCAACTTAGGGGCATTGATGGTCATTTCTTTATGTCTCAGATTAATGATAGTTGGTTATGGCATCAGAGGATGTCACATGAATTTTGATAATTTGGTGAGAATCAATTCATTTCATGCAGTAAGAGATATTCCAAGAATCACAAAGCCTATCAATGTCGTTTGCAAGGATTGTCAGCTTGGAAAGCAAGTAAGGAGTAGTTTCAAAGGAAAGGAACAATCTACTACTAGACTACTAGAATGAATTCACATAGATCTTTGTGGTTCTACAAGGGTGAGAAGTCTTCAAGGTGGCATATATTTTATGCTTTTGATTTATGATTTCTCTAGAATGATATGGGTTATTTTTCTTAGAGAGAAATTTGATGCATTAAACAAATTCAAGGCATTTAAAGCTATGGTTGAGAATGAAATGAATGTGAAAATAAAATGTTTCAGGTCTAACAGAGGTGGATAATTCACCTCCAATGAGTTTAATATGTTTTGTGAAGTTCATGGAATAAAGAGGCACTTGTTCCCCTAGAACTCTTCAACAAAAAGAAGTGGTAGAGAGGAAAAACTGGACTATTCAAGAAGTTGCTAGGAATATGATGAAAGAGGAAAATCTATCCGAAGTCTACTGGAGAGAAGCAATTCATACTGTTGTTTACATACTTAAAAAACTTCAAGCTAAAGCTAATAGCACAAAGACTCCCTATGAGGTATGGTATGGAAGGATTGCTACTGTGAAGTATTTTAGAGTGTTTGGAAGCAAATGTTACATCAAGAGATGAAGAAAACTTAGGAAAGTTTGATGCAAGGTTTGATGAAGGTATCTTCCTTGGACATTCTACTAAAATAATAGCTTACAAATGTTACAATAAAAGGTTAAGAAAGATAGTTGAAAGTGAAAATGTTAAGGTTGACGAAAATTTACAGAATTCAATTGCAGTGAATGGATATGTGTCAAATGAACTTGATTTAGAGAAAGACAAGAAGAAAAATTTGATGAAAAAGAAGTGTAGAATGAAGAGGAAGAAGCTCTAGAGAAGACCCCTAAGTATGTGCAAAAGAATCATTTTGAAGATCAGATCATTGGAGACAAGAGTCTGAAAGGAGTATTAACAAGAAGCAAAGTTGTTGAAGTTGAGGTAAATCTATGTTTACTTTCTAAAGTTGAACCTAAAATAGTGAGTGAGGCATGCAAATATGAACATTGGATAAAGGCAATGGAAGAAGAACTTATGCAGATTGAGAAAAAATAGACTTGGGAATTGGTTGCTAGATCGACAAACAAGAACATAATTAGAACTAAGTGGGTATTCAAAAATAAGTTGAATGAGAAGGGAGAAGTGGTAAGAAATAAGGCAAGACTTGTGTGTAAGGGTTACTCACAAATGGACGAAATAGACTTTGAGGAGACATTTGCTCCTATGGCTAGGATGGAAGCTATCAATTTTTTTTTGTCATTTATAGCACATAAGGAATTTAAAGTTTATCAGATGAATGTGAAATTTTCTTTTTTGAATGGTGAATTAGAAGAAGAGGTTTACATGGAACAACTAGAAGGATTTCAGTTGTCAGATCAACCAGACATGGTGTGTAGATTAAAGAAGACACTATATGGATTGAAGCAAGCTCCCATAGCTTGGTATGCAAGGTTGGATAGATATTTAATGTACAACAAGGATTCAATAAAGGCAACAATGGATAGTAATCTTTAATTTAAAATTGAGGAAGATAACATCTTGATAGTAGTTGTGTTTGTGGATGACATTATCTTTGGAGGAAATGAAGCTATGTGTAAGAAATTTGTTGAAGAGATGCAGAAAGAATTTGAAATGTCAATGTTTGGGGAGATGAATTTCTTCCTTGGGTTAAAAATCAATGAAAAAGATAAAGGGATTTTCATTTCACAATCTAAGTATGTCAAAGATATGTTGAAGAAGTTTGGAATGGATGATTCCAAATAGGTATGCACTCTCATGGTGGCTAGTTGTAAATTGATCAAAGATTATGATTCACTTAAGGCTAATTAGAGCAAATATAGGTCTATGACTAGTGGACTGCTATATCTAACTGCTACTAGACCAGATATCATGCATGCAGTTTGTTTTGTGGCTAAATTTTAAGAACCTAAAGAAACACACATGTTGTAAAGTTTTGGGAAGATGATATTCAGATATTTAAGAGGCACTCCAGATTATGGCTTGTGGTATCCTAAGGATACTAATTTCATACTAATTGCTTATACAACTGTAGATTGGGCTGGTTGTGTTGATGATAGGAAAATTACAAGTGGTGGTGCATTCTTTGTTGGATGTAGATTGGTGTCATGGTTGAGTAAGAAGAAAGATTCAAGTTCCTTATCCATTCCAAAGGCTGAGTATATTGCAACAACATTGTGTTGTACACAAGTTTTATGGATGAGACAAACATTGCAAGATATCAGAGTTGTATATGATGAGCCTATTTCTATCTTTTGTGATAATACAAGTGGAATTAACATTTCAAAGAAATGGGGGATAACATCTTATCTCAAGATTTAGTGGGGGGAGAACAACCTAATGTGCCTCCTGAGGAAGGAGAGATTGTCAGCCAAATGGATAAACCTTAGACTCCTCCCCCTGAGCTCCCTACAACAAACCTAAATTTTGGGGATGGCTACACACCAAAAGGTAATAATGAGAAGGATAGTCAAGATGGAACTAGGAAAAGCATGATAAACTCGTGTTCCCCTTAAAAATATGGTGTGGTAGATGAAGAATGGATAAATACCAAATCAAGGAAAAAGAAAAAACTAGATGTAGGAGGAAATAACAAAGTGGGAAGACCTCAACTAAAAGAATCAATGATTAAAGAAACAATAAGAGATGTGGCTACGGGTAAGCCTCGAACTCTTGACTCTTTGGTAGGGAATAAATCAAAAAAGAAGTAAGGGAGTTTATTCTCCCACTTTGAGTAGTATCAGTTGATACTGCTTTTTCTATCTTTTTTCAATGCATATACTATCTTGGAATGTTAGGGGACTTAATGGCTCCTATTAAAAGCATTTGTTGAAGGCTTGATTGGTTGATGTGAAACCAGATATCTTAATGATTGAGGAAACTAAAATGAAAAGAGAAAGCTTTGAGAAAGTTATAAAATGGCTTTGACCTGGTGTTGGTTTTGAAGTTAGTGATGCTAATGGCTCCTCAAGAGGGATTGAAACTTGTTGGAACTCCTCAAGGCTTTCTGGAAGGTTGGATTTAAATAATAAAATAAATTTCTTAGTTAGTTTAGAAGACAATGTTACCTTAGCTAAATGGAATATGGTCAATATTTATGGTCCTAATTTGAGACTGGACAGGCTTGATTTATGGAATATGCTGGATGGAATAATTTCCAATAGAAAAGATGAGATGTGGGTTGGGAGGAGATTTCAACTCCCTATTATACCCATTAGAAAAAAGTGGAGGCCTAACTGATTTTTCTAACATGATGGACCTTTTAGGTTTCCTTAATTCTGTTGGACTAATGTATATTCCTCTGACAGGATCTCTTTTTACTTGGTATAATAGGAGGTATGGAAGTCACCTAGTTCAATTCAAGTTGGATAGGTTTCTTGTTTCCTCTAATTGGAAGTCCTTGCAAAATCTCTCTCAGATTGTATTCCCAAGAACAGGATCAAATCATAGTGCTCTCCTTCTAGAATAGGATGATAAAATGACTAAAAGGCCTTACCCTTTTAGACATGAGATAATGTGGTCACTACACTTGGACTTAAAATATTTGGTTGAAGAATGGTGGAATTTACCTTGTGATGGCACTCCCATGTTTCGATTAACTCAGAAGCTGAAAAGGATCAAAGAAAAGGTTAAGGGGTGGAACAAGTATTCATTTGGGAACATTTTTATTACTAAGAAAGACTTAAACTTGAGAATTAAGGAGATCCAAGATTTAATGGAGCTGGTGATTTTGTATGACGAGATTTGCAATAAAGAAAGGGAGTTGAGAGCTCAATGCTATAAAATAAACAAAAGGGAAGAAATTATCTGGAAACAGAAATCAAGAATCCAATGGTTAAGAAAAGGGGATAGAAACACTAAGTTTTTCCATCAATCTACTTTGAAGCACAGAGCAAGAAATAGGATCATATTCCTAACCACTTCTAATGGGACTAAACTTGATAGTGAAGAGGACATAACTCAAGAGGCTATTTCTTTTTCAAAATTTCCCGATCTGCCAAGGGTTGATAGTTATGAATTAAATGATTTCTTAGAGGTAATTCCCAATGTTATTATGGACCAATACCTCAAATAATTATCCAAGTTTGTTTCTTTAAAGGAAATTAAGGAGTATTTTTTCTCATTTGGTGTTTTTAAAGCGCTAGGACCGAATGGATTTCCTCCAAGTTTCTTCCAAGTCTATTGGGACATAGTCTCTCCAGATTTATTCAATGCGGTGAAGGAATTTTTTAGATCGAGAAAGCTTTTAAATCATATGAATACCACCTTTATATCTCTAATCCCTAAGAACACTGATGTTGTTTCTATGAATGATTATAGACCTATCAGCTTGTGTAACACCACATATAATATTTGCTCTAAAATTATGGTCAACAAGTTGAAAGTGGTTTTGAATAAAATAATTGTTGTGAATTAGAAGGGATTTGTACAAGGAAGACGAACATTGAATGTTTCCATATATACCCATGAGGTGCTACATTCTATGGACCAAAGCAAAAAATATGGTATGGTTCTAAAGTTGGACATCTCAAAAGCATATGATCGGATCTCTTGGAATTTTCTATTTGTTGTTCTTGAAAAAATGGCTTCAATGGTAAATTCCTCAAATTAATCATATCTCGTGTCACTACTCTAAGGTATTCTTTCATGGTTAACAGGGTTCCTAATGGTTTTTTCTCTCCAAGTCATGGTCTAAGATAGGGAGATCCATTATCACCCTATTTGTTTGTTATTGTTGTTGAAGCTCTTGGCCGCAATCTATAGAAATAGATTGCAAACAAAACCTTAAAAGTTTTTGTGTTGCTTCCTCTTTACCCCTGCCTCACATCAATAATTCATAGATGATACTATTCTTATGGGGGAGGCATCTATTATTGAAGAAAAATAATGGAAAATTACTTTTGATCAATATGCTAAGTTATCTGGCCAATTTATCAACTATCAAAAAAGAAAAATCTACTTCTTTAATACTAGTCAGATTGTTAAACATAAAGTGATAAATATCTTAGGGTGTCAAGAAGCGGATTTTCCTGCTACTTACTTGGGTCTTCCTCTAATCTCTAAAAATCCCAACAACTATTGGAATTGTATTGTGGAAAGGATACAAAATAAACTGGATGGATGGAAAGGCAAACTGTTGAGCTTTGCTAGGAAGATTCAACTTCTAAAAGCTTTCCTACAAAATATTCATGTTTAATACTTCTCTTTGTTTAATATCCCTGGTTATGTTGCAAATAAAATTGAAATGATTCAAAGGAGATTCCTTTGGTTAGGTGTGGAAGAGAGGAAAAGAATGGCACTCATTAAGTGGGAAGTTGTTTGTAAACCAAAGAGAGGAGGCTTGAGAATTAGAAGAATAAACATGTTCAACAAAGCTCTAGTGGAAAAAATGGGTTGGTTTCTTTTGGAAGGTGAAAAAGACTGGGTACATATCCTAAGGGCTAAGTATTTAAATAATAAGGTGGCTTGTTGTTTTCTCATGAAAAAGGAGCTACCTAATGGCTCTGTCTTTTAAAACAATCTGCTAAAAATAATAGAAACACTGACTAAAGCAGCAAAAGTTAGGATTGGTAATGGGCTTAGAACTGACTGTTGAGAAGATGCTTGGTCCACATGTGCTACCTTATCTACTAGAGATGACCTCGAGCAAATCAAAATAATATTAAAAAGAAGGATTGGTAAGCCTGTCTCTAACTATTTAGATTAAGATGGTTCGAGACCAAAATGGATTGAATTGAAAACTTTTTTGAATAATTTTGTTCTGAGGGGTGGTAGACAACCAAATTGGGATGCTACTTTGGAATTATTATTAAGTTTAATTGGGAATCCTGACCTCTTTTCAAGAAACAGAGTGGATGAATGGATTTGGACAAAAAATTCTACTGAGCGGTTCTCTGTTAAGTCAGACTATGAGACCATGGATCTGCAACCTCTTAACATGGAAATGTTTAATTGGAATAAGGTGTGGAAAACGAACCTAATCCCTAAAATTAACTATTTATGGTGGGTTGTGACACATGGTAAGATTCTAACAATTGATAACCTTAAGAAAAGAGACTGGTACTTAGTTAATAAATGTTACCTCGGCAATAAAGAAGAAGAAACTATTATGCATTTGTTCTTTCAATGCTCTTATGCTTAAGAAGTTTGGGCTTTCTTCCTAGAGATACTTAAAGTTGAATGGGTTTTCCCTACCACGGTTAAAATGTTTGTTGAAGGGTGGTGCTTGAGCCCTTACTCTCATAATATTATTCTTGATTTATGGGGACAAGTTCCCTTGTTTCTTACTTGGGGCTTGTGGAAAGAAAGAAACAATAGGGTATTTAGAGATGTTGCTAAGAGTAGTAAGGAGCTACGCATGGTTATAAGGAGACAGATTCAAGAAAATATTGAAAGTTGTAAGTACCCCCAATCTAACCAAGGGCCTACCTATCAAGAGTTAAGAATAAAGTAGCAATGGGAGATTTCTCAGAGCCTCAACAACGTGAATTGGGCTAAACAAATCTTAAGAAAAAGCAATGTCTGTATTCCCCCTGATCTAGGATGGGTGAAATATAATTTTGATGGATGCTCAAAAGGAAATCCTAGGTTGGTAGGAGTGGGAGGAGTGGGAGGAGTGGTTAGGGATGAAAGAGGAATCTACCTTGCAGGATACAACAAAGGACTGAGAACAACAATGAATAACTTATTTGAAGCCTATGTTGTTTGGGTTGGAATTGGTTATCTCAGAGACAATGGGTACAGGAAGGTTATTGTGGAGGGTGATTCTAAGATTATTATTGACTACCTTAATAATATAGTTGATGCTCACTAGGAAACTAAAGAACTTCTGGATGACTATAAAATCATATTACAATCTTTCCAACATTACAAAATCCACCATACTTTTAGGGAAGGCAATATGGTAGTGGATGCAATGGCTAACTTTGGCCTAAGATAGGAAGTTTTAAAATATTGGGATTTCTCTAATCTATCTAATCATTTAAAAGAAATATTTGCTAAGGATAGATTGGGAGCGATTGATGGATTGGGAGCTCAGATTAATTATGGACAGAGTAGTAATAATTAAAACAATTGGTGGTTTTAGGAGTCCTGCTGTAATGAGGAATCCTTGGTGGCATCTTACCAAGTTGACAAGATAGACTGGGTAGCACGAGGGAAAAGGTACGCCAAATCCCAAAGAAATAAGAGGAACAAGACGAAAAGGATAGGGTATTTGGATTGCCTTGTACTTTGAAAAGGAAGGCTTAAATGAGGAAATAATGAAAGCAATATGCACTACAAAAAATATAGATTATGATCTCGGAAATGACATATTGACATGTGCTAAGGCGGACGGAAAGAAAACTAATAAATTAAATATATTCATGACTAAGAAGGGTGACAGAGCTTTCAAAGTTAATTATGATGGGACTCAAAAAGGTGATA
>VDFB02063419.1:0-27944 GCA_007258455.2 Sequoia sempervirens | reverse complement strand
TTTTTATTCTCTCCATTATTTGTTTTCTCTTGTTGGATGTGGTTTAATAGCTTATTAGTGTTGGTTGTCACTTTATCTATGCTATTTTAATGTCTAACCCCATCTCACATTTGGTGAACCCGATGTGAATCTTATAATTTTGTAGAGAAATTGGTTTGTTTTCATTGTTTTGTAGGATAACTCCAAGAAGTCCTACAAAATCATGTCATCTTCTTTTGAGCACAGAAAAATGGACGCATCAAATATTTTAAAACATTTTATGGGTTTTGTAGACCTCATTCTCAGCTTTCAAGAACTTTAAATGGTTTTAAATTTCGTTAATATTTGAGAAAGTTATGGCCATTTTATTGATAGCAATTTTTTAAGATTTAGTTGTTAAAATCTGATTTTTCTTTTGTTTATAATACTTTTGTTGTGTAGGAGTTTTCCAAAAAAATATGGGTTTTGAAGGTCTATGTCTTAGCTTTCCATAGATATTTACAATTTAAAATTTTGTTTAGTTTTGTGAAAGTTATCACTATTTTAATTTTTTATTTTCATTCAAGCTTTTTCATGGTTTCCTAATCTTTTGTTTGTAGTGTGTGGCTTTGGAATGGGGCTCCCAAAAATTGCTTCTTTTGGAGCAACAAAGAAATTGAGCTCTTAGTTTTTAGTTTTCTTTAATTTTATTTTCTTAGTTTAGTTTAGTCTCTCCATTTTCTAGTTCAGTTATTTACTGACTTTTAAGTTTTAGTTTGGTTTTTAATCTCTTGCTCTAACTTAGTTTTTTGCAGCTTTCTCGTTGGTCCAAGACATTTATGAAACTACTAATTTGTGGTTTTGTAGCTCCGTTAGTCGAAGACTCATTTCTTAAAAAAATTGTTTGCGATTTCTAGTTTAGGAACACTTCTTTTGGTGCATTAAAATGAACATGTGCTTGATTTTGTTTGACAGTGCTTGAAGGTGGTAGGTGATTATGCTCTCACCTTGTGAAAACTAGGTGTTCAGAAAACTAAACCCACCTTATTTTTTGTCACCCTCAAGACTTAGTAATCGAAGTATCCTCTCCCTTGCACATTCAAGTGATCTTGGGTGTAAGAGAAATGGTTACTAACTCTAGAACTTGGGCCTATTCTGGTGGGAAAAAGTACTCACCCCAGGACGACTCAGACCGGTAGCACCCTGAACTCGAGGGACTTCCAACCGGTATATAAAAGTGGATTCTTAGGGAAAGCCCAAGAATCATGCGTATGGTTCTAACGAGATGGATCCGAAAGGGGAATCTCACCGCATGGATCATGCCCTACGAACGAAATGCCCGTACTAAACACCTTTTGTTTTAGAAGCCAACCATTTTTAGTCATTGCTTCATATAGTGCAGGGTACAGTATCATGCCCAAAGATACTCACTACTGACTCCCTTGAGTAGAGATAGCAGTTCTTGGGAAGTGATTACCTAAGAATCTAAAGTTGGTGTGCTCAAATGACGTTAATGAGCTGTGGATGGGAGCCAATGCCACCAAACTTCTGAGCTATCTGGTCTCGAGAAGGAAAGGTGTTTAGCACCAATCCAGGGTATATCAGTGGGCTATATCAAGTATACAAACCCCTGGCCTATTAGGATTGTGCTTGTCTCATGTGTGTTTGCATACACCAAAACATCATGTTTGTCAAATTTTTAAACAATATACACCACATTCACAAATTTGAACACAAATAATCAACCTCAAACAAACATCACTCCTAGTAATTTGCAACACCTCAAAACATTTCCAAAAACATCAACCAAACACGTCTAACTGCTATGCTCCATATTCATCCATGACCTATGAACAAAACCAAAGGATTGAATATCTTGACCATTGTTTGAAAGAGCTTGAAAAACAACTTGAATCCAAACATTTGAATGAAGTGATGCAATCATATCATAAGCCTTTATCCTCATCCAAAACTACATCATCCAAGTTTAATGTACATTATTTTCTACAAAGGCTAAATGAGAAACCCAAATCTAAATCCTCAAACACAAATGATATTGTGCAATCCTACCATGTCATGCATCTATCTTCATCCCCCATAAGTCAAAATAAACCTCATGAGTCTTTCACCCAAGTTAACGAATCTATTCAACCATCCTCTCTCATCATACCATCTCCATCCAATGATTCATGTCAATCTCTTAGTCCAAAGCATGCTAGCATAAACTCCCTTGCACATCAAGATCAAAGCATTCTTTCCATTCCATCCAATGATACCAAAATTCCACAACCCCTTCCAATCTTTGACCAAGATCCCATCATTCAAGAACCTCACGATGATCCCCTTATCTCTTTTTGTTTCATTCAATACGATTCCCTTCCATCTCAAGAGAAAAGTATCCTTCCAAGTCCTCCTTCCACCTCATCTAATGATTCCATCATATCCAATGATCAAGATATGCTTTCCACAAAATATCAGGATTCCCTTCCTCGTCAAGATCAAGATATACCTCCATTCAAGGATACCCTTTCATTTCATGATGAAGTCCATCCTTCTCATGATCAAGATATGCCTTTCATACCACTTCATGATGATTCCATATCTAATAAAGAGAAAGCTACTCCATCTCCTACACCTCTTGATCCTTTTCCAAGTCAAGATCAAAGTAACCCCTTATCCCCATATCAAGATCCTATCACACATCCTAATTCCCCTCATGACCACAATCCTCCACAAGAGTCTATCACCCCTGTTAAAACTATCCATGAACCTCTTACCTATCAAATGGGTTGTCTCACTTTTATCCAAGGTGGTTTACTCAAAGATCTTGTTATTCCTTCCATATCACAACTACCTCACGATGGACTTGCATCTTGTTTCATAAACAATATATATCCCATTGGAAAACGAATGTGTCAAAGTATGAACTACAAATGAAAAGAATTAGGCATTCATGAACAAGGTATCCTAGAACCCCTTTATATCCAAGAAAAAACATACTATCATGGCCTTGGTTATACACCTCATGCTCAAGACATTGGTATACATCGTAAGCTTATATTCCATCAAAATAAACCTACTTATCCTAGTCCATAAAACCTTCCATCTATCCTAGGTCCTTATCCTATTTCATCAAACCTTCCATTTATCCTTGGACCTTATCATCCAAACCCTAGTTCATCAACCCTTCCATCCATATTGGGGCCCTACATCCCTCCATCTCCTATTCATCAAGAACAACAAAGGCACACACCCTTGATTCCATCTCAAAATTATACCAACATTAACCCATCCATAAGACCTCCATATCTTCATCTCCATCCACCCATCCCATTTCTCTTGGAAGCAATTTGGGTGCCAAACTTCAAAATCTTCCATATCAAAATCCACATGTATCAAAGGATCAACATGTCTCCTTGAAGAACCATGCAAAAATAAAAGAAAATTTGATCCCAAGTAAAAATAAAAATCCAAAAGGCCACAAAGGCCCATCAAGTCAAAAGAAAAATCCAAAAGGCCACAAAGGCCCATCAAGTCAAAATAAAAATCCAAAAGGCCACAAAGGCCCATCAAGTCAAAAGAAAAAAATTCAAAGGCCACAAAGGCCCATAAATCAAGAAGAAAATTTTCAAAGCCCACAAAGGCCCATAAAGCAAAAAGAAGAATCTCAAAAGCCACAAAGGCCCATGAATCAAAAATCAAAGTCAAAAGCTATGTGGATTCCTAAAAGTCTCATAGAAGAAATAAAATCTAAATTGGCATCCAAATTTGCTAATCCAAAAGCTTCCTCCTATCATCCATCTAAAAACCTATCACCTTCCAAATTCATTTTTCTTCCATCACTCCATGACCCTTCAAGGTGTGTGCCGATGTTGATCTTTCCATCCTTTCCATCCTTTTCATTTATCCATCAACAAGCCTTCCAACATCCATCCCCCATTATCCTCCTTTAATCCAAACCTTTGCATAAGTCCTTAGCTTCTTCCATCACACCATTAACCTACCAACGTTTATGAGTCTAATCCTTCTTTCCATGGTTTATTAGAGCACATATTAAAGGTATATTAGCTATGAAACTTGATGCTTTATTCCTCCCTCCATCTCCCTATCATGCATATATTACCTTCCATATCCATATCCTGTCTTTCATATTCCTCTTCTACTCTACACTTGGGGGCAAGTTTCATCCATCCTTTTATTCATATCCATTATCCTTTTTACATTCATCCTTTACCTTTCCACCTTTGATCTTGACAAGGTTAAGAATCTTCTTGAACATCGTATATCTTATCCTATACACTTTATCCATATCTTTCGTACCATATCCTTCACCATATCCATATTCCACCATCCTATCTTAATGCATCCTTTCTTCCCTTCCTTGGTCTTGATGAGGAAGCTGGTAGCTTCCATTTCAGTGTACCTGCTGATCCTTGACCTGTCTCAAAAGCATCTTTACGCTCCTTCAAGCCTGTTACTCTAGCTGGAGCCAAAAAAAAAAAAAAAAACTGTCCTTTCATTTCTTCTCCCTTCCCTTTCGTAACTATTTCATGGAAAATACAAATCCATGCTTTGATTCCCTTTCTTTATCCTTATGTTCTACTATTCCATCATAGTTCACATCCTGGTCATTTATCCATGATTAAAACTACTCCAATGCTGGGTCATGATGTCCCTCTTGGGTAACCTTTGAACTTTACTGCGTAGAATCATACTGGAGCTCTTAGCTTGGCAAAACACACATGCCCAACTCCTCATGTTTAGGTTTCTGGTCAATTGATTCTCCCATCAATAACTACTACCCTGTCAAAGGAGAAACTGCTTAGAACCTGGTACTATCATCATCAAGTTTTCTTCCTTACAACGAATATTCCCTCGCAATCCAAATCGGCCTTAACCATGACACTTTACGTGTTGATATGTTGCTTTCTGTGTATATGCCTTTGTAGTGTAAATCTCTTTCTATTTGACCTTGCAATATTCTGTCCATGGTTGTAGTCACTCTATACTATGAAAGATTATCTTGGCCCTTCAATGTAATTTGCAAAACATTTCTATTTCCACTCCATCTTTTAAAACTCTTAAAAAAAAACTATAAATATTCCAAAATAAATCTTTAAAATTCAAAAATGTTCCAGAAGAATCCATTAAAAAAACGCAAAACCTAAAAAATCAAATATTCCAAAATCCCAAAAAAATAAAATTTCCAAAAATGTTGATAATTTCTTTGTCCCCACATGCTTCTGAATCCTCAAAAAAATCAAAACATGCAAGTGTTCACAATCAAGCAAACATTATAACATATATATCGACCTACCTTTCAAATCCAATCAAACACATAAACTATAACGAGAATCATTTTTACATCGAAGTTGAACCCCTATTTGTTTGTTGATCTTTGCTTATTTTATGATTTTCTCTTTGGTGACATGTCTTTTAGCTTCTTCAAGATGTCTTTGACTAGAGAGGAAAGGATGGGGTGGCTACCATTTTGTTTGTTGTTTCTCTGTGGGGATTGTTTCTTATTCACAGATGACTCGTAGGACAAGGAAGGTCTTAAAACCATCGAGACCATGAGTCTAATGCGGATGAGAGCATTCCTTGTCTGATAGTGTCTTCCATGGAATAAGTATTCAGGTCATCTAAGGTTCTTATACCTAGATGCTTATACTTCATTACTAAATAAAAATGCAAACAGTATTCAGGTCATTAGATATTCATCTTATCTAGACGCTTATACTAATTTGTGACATAATAAGCCCGATGATGATAAAAACACTTAAATGGTACAAGAAGCTTCATCATCTTCATTATCTTCCATCTTGCATTTCATTTTATTCATCTTTCTTGTCGCGGAGAAATCAATTAATTGCTTAACTCATTGATATATGTTTCTTGAATTAAATATCAAATCAATCAAACTGCCTCTTGAAATTTCATGTCCCCTTAATCAATCAATCAATCCATCATTGTAGTACCTTGTCTTGTGTAAGCATAATTCTCGATCAACTTAATTAGCTCAATCAGCTTCATCAACTCATCAACTTGGCTATACTGATAATTTCCATCAATTGTTCAGTTATGCCCATCAACTTTGCATTTTCATCAAAATGTACATCACTGCTTTATCACTTGCGCAATATCATGTATCTAATCACTTTCTAGAAATCTATCAAGAGATTAATCTTATTACAATCTATTTGATCAATCTCTTGAGGGGCATATCATTCTTATCATAATCCTTACTAAGATATCTTTGGGGCATGTATCAGTTGATCAATCTTTTTCTTTGAAACAACGCGACACGCTACATTGTCTCAAAGAGGGGCAAAATGTGGACACTAAAAAATGTCCTAAGTCTCCATGGAAGCATCATTTTCGGCTTCATTACGTCTTCCTATACCTTAGAATAACTTTAATTATTCAATTAGGTTTGATCAAGATTCTCTTACTAATTGCACAATTTTACCTTATTTAATTAATTCACCTTCCTACTCCTATGCTCCTATCCTAGCTTCTCACTTCAAAGTTATTTAATTGTGTCACATTATATCCCTTTCAATAATTAAATAAATCATTTTTTATTTGACCTTTTATTCTGGCAATTAAATAATTGTCAAAATTATTTAATTGTGTTTATTCCTCTCTTTTTGGATAAATAATTCAAATTAATTATCTGTGTCTAATTTCACTTCTCCCCATTTAATTAAATTGATTAATTGAATAAATGCTCCTTTTTGTTTATTTTTTCTAAATAAATAATTTGATAAATTATTTATTTGCCACTTACGTTTCTCTCCATTTCTGGCTGTAAATAATTTAAAATAGATTATTTATGCACTTCCACTGAAGCCACAAAAGATGCTCGGCTATAATCCCCCTTATTATAAGATGCCCTATTTCTTGTCATAGTCAGACAGTCTGCATGTTCATTATAGCTAACAGCCAGCCTCACAGAGATTTTCCGGTGTATAAGCATATTTTGGGTGCATCACTTTGGACCGCTGATCTCGTGACCTTTTTCTCTCGAGATCAATCTCAACCATTGGGATTTAACATTCCCTTTCCTCTATGGCCTTTCATCCATTGATCTGGAACCTTTCTAGAAGATTAATCTAACCGTCTATCTGGAATGGTTGTCTATAAAAGCAACCTTCCTTCTCCATTTTCATTTTAACAGCTAATTATCTCCAACTTTCTTGCTACCATTTGCAGGTTTTGCACAAGAGTTTCAACAAATCTGAGGGAAAAGTTGCATAACAAGGAGAGCAAGAGAAAGAATCAACCATAATGGGGAGTGTTTTTTTTTATGTTTTGCATTTTTTATTCTCTCCATTATTTGTTTTCTCTTGTTGGATGTGGTTTAATAGCTTAGTAGTGTTGTTTGTCACTTTATCTATGCTATTTTAATGTCTAACCCCATCTCACAAGCATAATTGATAGACCGTATGAATCCAGCATCCAAAAGCTTCTTCAACTCTGCCTTGACCAATAGAGTAACCTGGGTGTGCATTTTTGGTAACTTTTGTTTAACTAGTTTGGCATTGGGCAATAGTGGTAGATGGTGCAAAACCAGTTCTGAATCTAATCCTGGTATATCCGCATAGGACCATGCAAAGTTGACCTTACGTTCTACAAATAATTTGTGAAATTCTGATCTCTCTTCTTCAGTCAATGATATAGTAAAGAAGAGTATTTTAGGATCTTCTGCAGTGGCTATATTGTCTTCTATAGTATCTTCGATAAGCATAGCTGATTTCTCTTGCTGCACAGGAAGAAAGTCCAGTCCTCTATCTTTAGGCGCCTCAAAAATGTTTTCACCCTCAGATATGTCCTTTTTTTTACTTTTTTCTTGTCAAAAGGTGCCTTGCGGTTTTCACCTAGAGATGTTTCATTTTTTATTTTATTTTTTATTTTTACTTTTGTGACTAAAGGATAGAGTAGTCTCCCTGAAGTATGTTGTGAAATCTAAATCAATAGTGAATTCTGACTTATGATCACCCCTGGGTATGCCCTCATGTAATCCTGTAAATTCTACAATTGCCTCATCATTATGAAATGTATCCAGAACTAGTAGGCCTTGTTGGTCCCAATCGACTAGCTGAGGATAAACTAGGGAAATGCCATCGTCAGTGTTGGTGAATTGAGGGGAGGATGCAAAAAGCATGCAGATAGATTTAGTGATGTTGTAAATGAGATTATCATCATCCAACTCGACATTGGACTCTATCCAATATTCCCCTTCACTAGTCTCATATTCATTGGAAAAATAAGGGTTGAAGGACTTAGAGTCCTAGTTGTCAGTGTCATCTGGTACTTCAGATGATAGGTCTTGTAGGTCATGGGGAGTGGTAATGGGACTTTGAATATTTGGTGCCTATTCAATTTTAAAAAATTTCCAAAATCTTTGTAGAGAGGTTAATTCCCATGTTTTGACAAATAAATCATCAAGGCAACAGTCACTTAAAGATCGTTCTGAGCCAAATTCCCACTCTTGGGAGTTAGTTTCGATGAGGGTTTCCTTAGTGGTCTTGACACTTTACAAAGCATGTACTCACTCACTTGAAAATCCAATGGTACATCGATCATCATTATTGGGTGATCCAAACCCTAATCCAAGATACTTTGGAATTTGGAAAGGTTTTATGGGTTCTCTTTGTCCAGTTTTATTTTTCCCTAGGCCACTAGTACCATTGTAGCCCTTAGCCTTCATTATTTCATAACCCTTGCCATATTTTTGAGCTGGTAATGGGGGTAGTGCGACAGTATCCTTATAGATCCATCCTGTGATATCAGTAAGGTCCCCGTTATTCATGTCTCCCCATTTGATAAAAATTATTTTTGGTGGAACTTTGAAAGTTTCCTTGGGTTCCATTCTAAAATATGGCCAACCATATACCTTTGGAGGCTTGGGTATTGTTGTTATGATGTATGTTGTATGTAGTTTGAACTCCCCACATCTAATGTCCTAGATCTTGACAGTGGATTCAGCCTTAGGTTTTGCGGAAGGTGGTGATGTGGTGGAAGACATGGATGGAGCGGATGTGGAAGATTATGTGAGTGTGGATGGGTCAATATATCTAGATGATGAGGAGCCAGGTGCTTCTTGATTAATAGGCACTTAGTTTTTAGAAATTCCCCTTAGGTTGGTACAATATTGGAAAGGGTCAGGGTCTCCATATATGGTTATTTTCGTGCCATCAAATGGAAACTTTAGGCATTGGTGATATGTGGATTGGATGGCTTTTAAGGCATGAATCCATGGATAGTCGAGCAAGATGTTATATGGTAGTTTTGAATCTAGGACCTGGTAGGTTATGTCCACAATGAATGGTCCCACTGTAATAGGGAGAGAGATAACACCATGTGAAGAGCGTTCTTCATCATCATATGCTTTGATACTATACTCTTTGTGTTAGGTCTACGCATGCATCAGAGAATCATAGAGCCTTAACCAATTTGAGGGAGCATATATTCAATCTTGCTCTGCCATCTAATAAAACACATCTAACTTTGTGCAATGCATCATTGTGATTGGTCTTGGGTGATGAGTAGTCTTGATCCGAGAAGGTGACACGGTGAGGTATCGCACCATGGTCTCAAACTAATTAACATCAATGTCCTTGGCAACCGACGACTCTAGTAGGGTTTTATCTAGTATATCCTTATGTGCAGGAGAGATACGAAGTAGCTCAAGTATAGAGATTTGCGCAGGAGTCTTGCCTAGTTGGTCGATAAGGTTGAACTAGCTTTTGGGTTGCCACTGCTTTGTGGTCAAGATAGATTTTGGTTGTTTAGTGGATGGGCCAGGTATGGTGATTTTGGGTTGTCTAGCAGGAGGCGGTCCAGCTATGGTTACTTTTCCACTTTGAGTAGTAGCATTGCATTGTGGTGCTCTCTTGACTGTAACAGTATTGATGTATTTGTCATCAGTTCAGACATTATTTATAATAGGTCCACCAGAATAATTGTACTTAGCTCTAGCGAAGTTAGCTTGATTATTGTTCATTTGTGGACCTGATGTGGAGGCATTATGAGAATCATGGTCCTGCAATGGATTCTTATGAATATTATGGTCTGAATTGGAGGCAAATTGCAGTCCACCTACCTCAATGATATGACTTTCAATAAGATCTTGCACTAGGTTTTTCAGTTGTCGGCAGTTAGAAGTTTTATGTCCTTTTTCCCGATGATAATCACAAAATAAATTATCATCCCACCATGCTGGTTTGAATTGCCTTTGGTCGTATGATTTTATTTCTGGAAGTGTGATGACACCATTCTGGAGGCATTTCTTGAGGACCTCTTCAATGGATTCACCCAAAGAAGTGTATGTGCAACCCCTAGGGAATTGTCTCATGTGATGGTATTGTCCTTGATTGTGTTGACTGTTTTGGTTGTTTGAAGGGACATTGGTAGGGGGTATAAATGTCATTGTTGGTTTGTTCTATTGTTGAACTCCTTTTAGGGCCAGTACAGGACCCACAATGTTTGCGACCTTGGCGTCAACAACACCATCATTTGTGACATGTTTATTTTTTACCCAAAATTTATTTTTGTCTATAGGAGGATTGGCGCTTGTGTTTTTAGACCTGTATCTTAGTTCTCCCTTGGTGATAAGGGCTTGCTCAATCTGGACCCCTTTTTCGACTAGGTCCGTGAATGTTGTGCAACAATGTACTTGCAATGCATATTTTAGGGGACCCAAAAGTGTTTGAACAAACATGTCCACCTTTTCCCTTTTGGGTATGTCAATGTGACACCAACTAGCGAGGCTTCTCCATTTTTGAAAGAATGGGATGAATGTCTCACTGGCATCTTCTTGCGTGAGATTGCACAAGCTCATAATAAAGGTTTCCATGTCGATGTTGTATGCATAATTTTTTATGAACTTTTGTTTTAGCTCATCCCATGTTTGGATATCTTTTTGAGTGGAGAACCACTCAAGGGAAAGACCTGCGAGACTTTTGGAAAAGAGTCTCATCAAGTATGTTTGTTCGTAGGTGACATCCATACAAATGGTTGCAAATTTGCGAACATGTTCAATGGGGTTTGTCTTTCCTTTATATTTTGTGAAATTGGGTGACACATATCCCGGAGGAAATGGAGGCATGTATAAGCTCATGTCGAATGGGTATACATTTAGAACATATGATATTTCTAATTTTTTGGCTGAGATGTATATCTTTTGGATAGTTTTCTCTAAACCCATCAATCTTGTTTGAAAGGCATCCATAACAGGGTCATTTGTGGTCCCATACATTGGATTACTTGGTACACCATAGGTCCCTGTTTGTTGTGCATGAATATTGGTGTATTGTGGCAGTATGGATTGTTGTGACATATATGTTGTGTTTGGATTGGCATGTTTTTGGTGTTGAAAAATTGGATTAGATGTATGTTGGTGAGTATGAACGTGAGATGAATAGGTTGGGATGTGTCCCCCAGCCATTTGTGTTGTTATTTCGGGGACATGGTGACCATGAACATTGTGATGTACAATTGATGCCATGGGTTGTGTTATTTGGCCACCTTGTCCAAATTGTTGGTTTTGTACAAGGGGAATGTTTGTATAATTTTGTCCTTGGGAGATGATGACATGTGACTGTGTTGTCGGGTTAGTGTTTTGTTGTTGTCCTTGGATAAAGATACATCTTTTTCCACCTCCCAAAGAATTTTTTGAAATACCAATGAGCGGATATGTCAAAGGTGTGCTCATGGTAATAGATGTGGCTGTCAAGGGGGGATTGTTAAGACTTAATGATGTCCCTATGGCATTTATTGTCGTGGTAAAGAGAGGGCTTAAATAACTTTCCCACTTTGTCAAGGATCCAAAGGTGGTTCCAACTGATTGTGACAATATTGTGGGCATTGTGGAAGATTGTGATCCTCCAATAGATGTAGCCTTTATTGTGTTGGAGGTGTTTGGGACGTTGGGAGTAGCATGCACTGTTGCTATAGTGTCAAAGAAAGTATTGCTCCTAGTGTTTTGCGGCTGACCACTATGTGACATGTTATGTGTGTTGGTGTCATTGGGGTTAGAAGATATTGGTCTCAACATGTAAATGTCAAATCTATGTGGTAAATTGGCTCCTTGACTTAAGACTATGGCTAAGTGTCTGTCTCTGTCGTATAGGACCATTTGTTCCACAAATTGAGAGGCCTCTGGATCTTGTGCCACGACCTCTAGGTTCTCCTCAAGTATCTATCTGTATTCATCTTTGTGTAAGAAAGGTTCAAAGGGACTATTTGATGAGGATGTGAGAGTTTGATTGTTTGTGTTGCCAAATGGGTCATCAAATGTCCAATTTGGGTCGTACGTGGGGTTGTTGATAGTGGAAGTGGGGTTTTGTCCAAAATTTTCCATTTGTCGTTTCTATTTTTGGAGTCTAGTTTCCACCATAAAATGAGATTGCTCAAGGGCAAATGACAACTAAATGAAATGATTACACTATGCAAGGTCTAAGTTTAAAATAATGACTAGGATGAATAATTTTTTTTTCTGGATTTTTGAGAATGAAATATGCAATGTCTAACTTATAATGTAATTTAAGACAAGGATACCTAAGCACTTCTAAGCTCAATCTTTGTTTTTGATTTTGGTTACTAAAGGACTTTGTTGAAAAGGACAAGGACAAGGTCAAAATGACTTGTGAGTTTTCCTAACTAGACTGTTGAGTTGGAAAAATCTCACAAAAGGGACAATGACTGAAAAAGGGATTGACAATAAAGTCCAAGAGCACCTAGTTTCGAAAGCAATGACATTGCTAATTGTGCTGAGATTTGTCTAATCCAAAGTATGCAAGATGGAAAACCTAGGGAGAAGCTAAAACCTAATGTATGCAAGGAACCAAAATGAAGGATGAAACCTATGGTCAAGAATGCAAACTAATGGTCAAAAAATTGAGCAATTTTAGACTTGGTTTCTGAAAAAATCTCCTTGGAAACAATGTTTGACAAATGATTGACAAGGTGTAGACTTCATATTTAACTTTGTATGAAGATTTTACTTGTGATAGGAAAATGCCTCGTTTTAGGATTCGAATGCGTCACGGTTTTGCGAATGCGGCTCATTTTTAGCGAATGCGGCTCTAGGACTTACAAATACGACTCAGTTATGCAAATGCGGCTCTGTAAAGCTCAGATGTGTTGCAACACATGAAAATGTGGTTTATCAGAGTGATTGCATCTCAGTAATGTGAATGTAGCTCAACAGATGCGACACAGTTTATGAAAATTGAGTATGTTGTCATTTTGATGGCAAATTTGATCTATCTAATGGTAAACATTTTGTTTAGAAATGTGAATATGGTGGATAATGTTTCAGTAGTCCAGCAAGCACTTGACAAGCACAGTGTTTTGGGTGTAAGCAAGCGCACATAAAACAAGTATAATCCTAGAAGGCTAATAGGCCAAGGGTTTGTATACTTGGTATAGCCCACTGATATACCCCGAATTGGTGATAAACACCTTTCCTTCTCGAGAGTGGATAGCTTAGAATTTTGGTGGCATTGGCTCCCCTCCACAGCTCATTAATGTCATTCGAGCACACCAAATTTGAATTCTTGGGTAGTGACTTCCCAAAAACTGCTATCTCTACTTAAGGGGATCAGTAGTGAGTGTCTTCAAGCATGATACTATACCCTGCACTATACCAAGCAACGGCCAAAGAACAGTTGGGCACTATAAATAAGAGGGATTTAATTTGAGCATTCCGTTTGTGGAGCATGATTCATGCAGCAAGAGTCCCCTTTCGGATCCATCTCGTCAGAACCACACACATGATTCTTGGGATTTCCTCAAGAATCCACTTTTATATACCAGTTGGAAGTCCCTTGGGTTCAGGGTGCTACCGGTCTGAGTCATCCTAGGGTGAGTACTTTTTCCCACCAGAACAGGCCCAAGTTCTAGAGTTGGTAACTGTTTCTCTTGCACCCAGGATTACACGAGTGCACAAGGGGAGAGGATAATCCGATATACCAAATCTATTAGAGTAATAAGTTATTATGCTTAATTAATTTGATTAATTAATTAAGTCACTTATTCCTCTTTGTTACTTAAGCTAAACTTAGGCACATTAATAATTAATTGATTGATTAATTATTAAGTGTGCACACTAGGGTTTCATTTAGGGTTTCCCTTTTTAAGTTTCTTGATCTCCTTCATAAGGATTGATCACTTTGTAATAATGATTCTCTTAACCATTTTACTTTGAGGTTAGAGAACGACGTTTTTGGTTCTTCATCTTTTCATGTGATGGGTATCCATCTTCCATGCGGTGATCTTGGTTTTCTAACATGGTATCAAAGCTCCTGAACTTTATAATTTCTTGTTGGTGATGAAAGATAGCGGCCTCTCACGTGATTTCAAGTAAAGGGTTTCCACAGGGCATCTTTTAAGATCACGGGGGGCCAGCCTATTTTGGGGTACTTTGGAAGAAGCGGGTCACCATTGCATTGCGATGGCCACAACCCTAAGATCACCGCTGTTTCGTCAATTTACGAGAAGTTGGTTCGAAAAATTATCACGAGGGTAAATCGACTTCCCAGCGCATATAAGAATGATGCACAAAAATCAAAAATGTCAAAGATGGTCTTTTCTTGGACTTGTGGCGCTCCTAGTGTTAGCGATCTAGCCATTTCGGCCAGGCTTCCTGCGACCCTACGCGTCGAGACTCCTCCACCCGCCCACCGCTCAACCCCAATCAGCCACCGTGGGCTCCACTTACCAGGCCCCAGTTATACGTAGATCTGGGGGCCAGTGCCCAGTTCAACCACCACTGCAGAATATTTCCTACACTGAGAATATTCTGCCAACTGTGCAGCGAATATTCTGACATGTCAGAGCATAATTTGGGCCCTTTACGAATATACCGAAGGCCAAAAAAAAAATTCGCGAGGGAGGCTTTTTTTTTCTCCAACGGCCAGAAGGCTGTCAAATTTATGCTTGCCTTCTGCTGACATCATCCATATGGCCGGCCCTCTTTGTCCCTTCCTAGCCCTAATTTTCCCTAAAGGAGCTATTTTTTTCTTTTGGTCATAACTTGGGCATACGGTATCAAAATCAGGCAAACGAGATATCGCCGGAAAGCTGGTTTTGAGCACTTTCATTTGGTGTAGTTTATTTTATAGTATTTTTTCATTTTACTACATTTATTGCTGTTTGAAGTCAGATGTATTTTTTATGCTTCTGAGCTCATAACTTTTTGCCACAATCTTCATTTTTTGCCTCATTTGAAGCGTCAAAAAGGTATTGAGGAGCTCCATGTTGCTGTCCATGCACTTTTTTTGTATCTGTCCCAAGTTTATCACTTAGTCCAAATTTGGCCCGATGGGTTGTTTGGCGATTACTTGGATGTTTTGGCAGTTGGGAGAGTGCATCTTGCATCTTTGCACTTCATTTTCAGTAATACATCATTTAATAATTTCTTGTTGCTTCATAGATTCCAGGGTTGTTCTCATTTGGAGTTTTCGAGTGTTTGAGGCATTAGATCTACTGTCCTTTTTTCATGATTCCTTGAGTCAATCAGTGACTCTCATCCAGTTTCAGTAGTAGAATGAAATATATTTCCTTGCTTGCTAGATTTCGGTTCTAGTGTTACTCTACAGAGTTCTTCCAGTGCTTCTTAAGCATGACATCTCATTGTAAGGTGTAGAGTAATAAGTTATTATGCTTAATTAATTTGATTAATTAATTAAGTCCTTATTCCTCTTTGTTACTTAAGCTAAACTTAGGCATTAATAATTAATTAATTAATTATTAAGTGTGCACACTAGGGTTTCATTTAGGGTTTCCCTTTTAGGGTTTCTTGATCTCCTTCATAAGGATTGATCACTTTGTAATAATCGATTCTCTTAATGCATTTTTACTTTGAGGTTCAGAGAACATTGTTTTTTGTTCTTCATATCTTTTGCATGTGACAGGTATCCATCTTCCATGCAGGTGATCTTGGTTTTCTAACAAAATCATGAGGGTAATAACATATAAAACCTGGTCTAGTTTTCTGATCACCGAGTTTTCACAAGATGAGAGCATACTCACCTACCATTTTGCAAACACACTCAAAAACATTAGAAGACATGTTCTTTTTAATTGCACTAAAAGTAAGTGTGTACTAATCTAAGAAAAACAAGCACAATGTTTCAATGTTTATTCTTTGACGTTTGAACCTGCAAGACTACACATTAGTAGTTTCAATTTTTGCCTTTGACCCATGAAGAACTCCAATGCCACATGCTACAAATGACCATTAGTACCACAAATCCTAGCTAGAAAAAATACAGAAAAACCAGAATAAAAATAATAAGGAAAACAACAAAAGCCCAAAAGTAATTAAGCAGAAAATATTACCAGTCAGATGCATTGTGATAGAGCGAATGCGTCGCTCTATGGGTCAAATGTGTCATGGTTAGACAAATGCGGCTTTGCAAGCTTCGAATGCAGCATGATAGAGCAATTGCAGTGTTATATTCAGAAAATGTGTCGTGACACATTAGATGCGTCATGATTTTAAAAAAAATAGTTGCATCGCTTCGTACCTATACCTGCAAATTGACAGAAACATGCAAAATCATACGGGAGAAAAAAAAAAGTTCGAGTTCACCAATGTAACTAAGGGTTATTTTTAGGTTAGAATTTGAGGTTAGAAAATCAATAGAAGACAACAAACCCAAAGCAATTACAAAACACAAGGGAAGTAAACAAAAGAAAGATTATACCTGTAAATCGCCAAGACCTCCATGGTTCACTTTTGTAACACCTTCTGGCTTGCTGGTTGACATTTTTCCCTTAGATTCATCATGGGAACAATCTAAAAATACTAGTCTAAGTCCTACACCAAGCTTTGAAGGATTTGAGAAAATATCTATGCCTATGACTATGATTGAAAATTTCTAAAATGTCTGTCTAAATATCTCAAAAATTTAAATGAAATGTGACATCAAATGCAATAATCTAAGTATGCTAGTGCTTCAACATGTTAGTTTATAATCCAAAAATGAGAGGAAAATAGCATTTTATAGAAAATGCCATTTTGAATAGACGAACAAGATCGACTTTCGACAAAAGCCTAAAATCAGAGGGCCAAATTAAATTTGACAATCCCTAATCAGGGTTAGGGTAAAATCCTTAAGTGAGCAGTCAAGATTTCATCTAAGAAGATCAAATCGGTGGTGGAGAATAAATGAGATAAATATTTTTGAAAATAAAGATTTTCAAAAATCAAGAGGATAAAGACTGCCTGATTTGTGAGATTCAAAAAAAATAAAGAAGATAAGAGTTGAACTAAAGATCAGATTTGACAAATCAATAATCTGCCTGATTATTTGATTTTTAGAAGAATATTTGCCATTTTGAATTAAATTAATTCAAAATAATTATTTTGTGAGATAATAAATAATCTTTTTTAGATTATTTACCAAAATGGACTGTAGTTAAGAATGTGATGACATTTTAGATAATTTTATTTATTTAAAATGAGAGGAATATTAATTTTGATAATTAAATAATTAAATATAATTATTTAATTTAGGAGATATGACTAATAATTAAATAAATTAAATTATGACAATTAGTGCCATATTAAATAAATAAATGAAATTCATTTATTTAATAATCAGGAAGAAATAAATGAAGGGTAATTAAATAAATTAACAAATTTATTTAATTAAATGAATACTTTAGACAATTAAAGACGTATTGAATAAATAAATAAAATTTATTTATTTAACAATCATGAAGAATACAATAGACATGAATTAATTAAATAATTATGAATTATTTAATCAATAGTCAAATGTGGGCGAAGGACATAATTAAATGTCATAATTATGCTTGGATGAAAGTGGTACAAATGAAGCTTGCAGGCCTAGGTCATTTTTATGTGTCTACACTAATATAGTTGGACCTCTGGGAACTTTGTACTGATATCCTGAAAAAGGGCCATGCCATGAGTGGTATTTGGACCAGTCCAAACTATCACATGACATGATCATAGTAGAAGGGTCGTACTATGTAATCATGTCTGCCTATTAGAAATTTTTCCATCTGTAATCTCCTCATATAACGAGTCTCATTTTGTGACTATGGTATAAACTGGTAAGGTCTCCATATGATCTCCTCCTCATCTAATCGGTCAAATTGAACTCTCTAAAAATACAAATCCCCATACTTCCATAGTTGCCTCAGTGGATAGTTGAATGCGTGAGGATACCCTAGGGTTGATGCACATGGAAATCTTGTTAGCCCCATGCACGTGATATGCTCCAAGCACCACACCTATAGTAGCATATAGTGTACTATACTATCGAGATCATGAAATGAAAATTGCCCTAGATCATAATATAAGTGCACAAGGATCTTATGCCCCCAAGAATACACATTCCCCTACTCTACCATCCCCTGTATCATATATGCTAGTCCTCTCTCTAAATGTACTCCCTGACCATTAAGAATGAGTACTAGTGTTATAGTGAACATCATAATATGTGCAACAAGTGGGGCCTACGAATATAGTAACATGGCTAGATTGATCCATGGTCACATCATGTCATCATGAATCAGACCACCAAGGTAATACTGCATATTATATTTCATCTCCTGAAATGATCGATCTACTAGAAAATCTACCCTCTCACCCCAAATCAAAACTCAAAGTATGTGATGGACATCCTCTAATGTGATTGTCATCTCGCTTGTGGGAAGATGAAACATGCATGTGTCTACATCCTACTACTCTACCAGTGCATAAGCATTGTATCATGGTACCTCATTAGTGGCATGAGGTACACCCAATATGATATTTTAGTCTATAATATCTTTGTATCCTCTGCTAAAAGTGTCGGGGCTAGGTCTTGGAGGCAATAGATCTATATGCTGCTAAGATGCTACTGTGAACACAGAAGAATCTAACAAAAAATAAAAAATATGTCCTATAAGCATTCTAACATCTAACATCTTAAATATATACATCAATAATAAATAAATAAAAAGTGTACTAAATTTGTTATAGTGTACCCTTCTAAGGGTCCTAGACATTTTAGAACCCTTTTGGGACACTTCGCAAAGAAACGGGACACCTTACAGCAAAGTGGGACACTTCGCGACAAAAAGGGACACTTTGTGACAAAAAGGGACACTTTGTGAGAAAAAGGGGTGCTTTGCAAACTTTTTCTCCAAGTCCCTAAATCAACCTAGAAATTTGTACAAAACATAAATAAATGTGTAATGACAAAGCTAAGGTAGAAAAATCAACTCACCTAATAATGATACTCATTGCGGGCTACCTACTCTCATAAGGCATCCAACCTCGGAGGCTCATACTCTCATCAGCTTAGCATCTTCGATCACTCTCCATTAAAGTCAAGCTACATGAAGGTAAATGACAAAATAGTTAGAAATTACTTCACTTTTTACTCATATATGTTAAAAATTAGGGTTTTTACTATATTAGGGTTAAAAGGTGTCTTTCATTCAAATCACCATGATGGGTGCTAGAGAGCTCCATTTTTTATGCCATTTGTTGTGTTGGAATCATGATTCCACTCCTGTCCTCATGAAATATCTATCATCATGTGGTATGGTACTTGGAAATACCCTATGATATGACTTACCTTTTTTGATGTGGCTAGATTGCTACCTTGATTCTACCTCTGTAAAGCAAGTGGAATCAAGCGGGGGCATACATCTACCCTTGAATGTGATCTCTAGAACAAGTTAGATAAGAGTATTTCTAGACAACTAACAAATTTGTATTGTAGGATATGGTTCCTAACATTATGGTTTTGTAGATAGCTACAGTGGGGGCTTCATTCTCCCATGTTGTGAATGAACTTATATGAGTATCCTTTTCTGAAATAGTCTATTTTTGAGTCCTTTAGCTTGCATATGCACATAGAGTCATATAGGTGCTAAAGTGGGTGCTAAATGTAGTGTAGAAAATTTCACCCTCTTGAAAATGATACAATTCCACACTTAATTTGGACCTATTTTAGCACCCTTACAATAAATATCCCTTGAATTCATCATTAATAGGCCCTTAAGACCAATTGTTTTGAATCTCAAAGCTTATTTCAGCTAAAAACCAAACAAAATCATCAAAAACATTACAAAATCCAAAAACCCACCCTAAAAAATCTAGGGTGGGAGACATATGCCACCTTGGGTGTATGAGTCCCCCTAGGTGGGAACCATACGCTAGAGGTGGCATACGAGTCCCATTTGGGGATTTTTTAGGGTTTGAGCAAGAAAATCACCTTTTTAATTCAAATTTTTGATTAATGTCGGCTTTTGAGATCTAAATAATGGTAAATTAGGTGTTAATGCCTATATAAGCAAGCTTCTAAGTCATTATTTCATCTAAGCAAGCAATTTCAAGATCCAAGCATTTGAAAGTCTTCAAGCATTCCTTCACAAGAGCATTCAAGTTTCAAAAGCAAGCAAATTTGAAGTCTTGGAGCAACATTAAAGTGTTTTTGCATGTCTTCAAGCTCACTTTCATTCAAGATCTAGCATTTTCAAGGGTTGATCATGGAAGTCTATGGTGAATCATGTTAGGTTCTAGGTTGGGGAGATGCAACTAGCCATCAAGACAAGCCTAATGACTTGTTTCCTAAGTGATTCCATCCTCCATTATCACTCTACATTCATTCTAAGGAAGGTACAAGCATTATTAGGGCTCATTTGGGTGATTAGAGATCCCTCAAAGTGAATCATCCATTGTCATATTTCATTCATGCATCTCATTCTTACACATTAGAATAGGGTTGCACTGCATTTCAAATTTCCTAATCTTATACACACTTAAGGTTAGGGTTTATATTCCTATTTACTTGCACATTTCAACATTTCTATCAAGGTTTAATTACCAAACTAGGGGTTTGACCGAGGAAAACTCCCCATTAGAAAATCAATTCTATATTATGTTTTGCAGGTCTTTACATAGATTTAGATCTGTAAATTAATTTGGAAGAGAAGAATAGGTGTTGAAGTGCAGATTTGAACTTTAAATTCCCAAAAAAGTGGAACGAGATTGATATGCCAGAAGTGGCGTATGAGTCCCACTATAGACATTTTTTAAGATTTTTTGCAGATTCAGATAACCTTTTTCTAGAAACTTGTTTCTATGTAGAAACCCTAATTTTGGACTAATTCACCAAGCTTACCATATGAGTCCTAGTAGGTCAATTTTTTAGAACTTTCAGCAATTCAGAGCTTATTTTGACCTTCTTTAGGTTTCTAGGTGCACACTTCTAAGATCCCACTCCTTTGTTCAAATTTTCATGCACTTTTAGGTAATTTAGTCAAGTATTGCATCATATTAGGTTTGATCATTTTGATTTACATTTTATTGGTCTTTCCAAGCCCTAGCTTGGTGATGAACCCCTCATTAGTTCATAATCAGCCCCTAGGACAACCTGATTGCAAGATCTCTTTCTCCTTTGCATTGAGATCTCTAGGGTCATCCTTCAATGAGAGTGTGTCTAGAAGATTATTATTCTAGGTCCCAAACCCTAGAACCCCATAAAAAAATTCACCCCTTCAATTAGTAACATTGATTGTTGGTAAGGATGTCATAGGGAATGAAGTGTCAAAGGTATGAACATAGTGGGTTGACTAGTGTTAACACTATTTGTGAAAGAGTTAGAGAGCCCAAGATCAATGGTGATTGATGTATCACTGGATGACATGAGTCTAGAACTACATCTCATGATAGTATTGCCAATAGGACACCAAGTTGTGAAGCTCATACAAGTTTCACAAACCTAGGTGGACCCAAAATGGAGGATAGGCACTAGATGAATGCAACTAACAATCAATACAATGCAAATGTGTAAAATGAAAGAAATTTTCAAATTCTAAACAAGATGAGTTCTGATTACACTATGAAAAAACCTAAAAATTATGTTTTTTAAATACAATTTGGAATTGAAATAATGCACTGATTTTGATAAATCAACCTTAATGTGATCAATTTTAGAGAACAAAAATCCTAAAAATTAATATAGAAAACTAAAAAAAGTAAAACAAAATACAAAAATAGAGATTTGATGCCCATATAAATGTAGGAAAAATCCCTAACTAGGGACTCATTTAGAGAACGGGTCCTAGTTCAAGGTTTTTAAAAATGAATTTATAGATTTCTAAGATAATTTCTAATGTTTTCAAATTTTGAACTAAGATAGGTGGTTACAGTTTTAGATTTTTGGAAAATGAAGTCTAAATGAAAGTGCAAAATGATGTTAAATGAAAAACTACAAGACTTAATTTGAAATACAAATTTTATTAAATTTTCTATTTTAAAGTGCTTATCATGAAATACTATTTAAATGCTTTGAAAAACGATTGAATTTTTTATTTCTCTAAATTTTAAAGTTCATGCAAAAATGAAAACCTAAAATCCTAAATGAGATGCAAGCTAATGCAAGTTAATAACCCTAAATGAGATGCAAATCAATGCAAGAGCTAGATCTAGGGTTGAAAATGGACACCAAAATCAAAAAATTACAATGCTCAAAAGTCGAGTTCACCAAAATGATAAGGTAGGAAAATAGGAGTGTTCAAAGTATGGAAACTAAGGTAACCTATCTTCCCAAAATCATTCCATGGATAAGATAGGTTGGATAGCTTGGTGGAATGATTTTGTTGATTATTTCCTCCACATTTATGGGTTTCAATTTTCCTATTTTCATCACTACTCCTATGAGGCCACTACCCTAGAGCTCTACCAAGCCAGTGTTGACTTGGAATTTTATACTTTCAACATGGAAGTTTAGATTCAAGTGCATACATGCCATCACCAAAACTAATTTGTATATGACCACTCTTCTCATGGTTATCAAATCAAACCTTATCTTCATTGGCTTAAAATTGGAGACAAGTTATGTAAATACCTTTTTAGGCTCAATGAGCTCATCATACATCTTAATTCATTAAGAAAATAAAGGAGAGCAAGAAGTTCATTACTTAGATTTCAGATATTATTCAAGATAGTTTTGATATCGTGAACAATCTTTTACTACTCAAGAATATACTCCATATTATTTCTCTACAAAAATGCTTAAATTTATCTCCTTATCAAGTTTCTACTTCTCAACACATTCTTTGTAATAAAATTCTCAATAATGAATATTTGTGGGATTTTTTTTATGCTTGGATCGATTGTAGTGTGAATTGTATAAAAAAAATGGATACTATGGGTGAATACCTTTATAAGGTATATTTGGAAGCCTTTCATAAGAGTTCATTGGGAAACATAATAAAAAAAGGAAATATTAAATTAATTCCTAAATTTGTTTAGCCGAAGGAAAGATAGAAATAGCACCCTATAACTTTATTGAATGTCTCCTACAATATTGTTGCTAAAGCTTTTACTCTCAAGCTTATGACATTCCTCCCCTAGGTTTTCTAGCCTAACAAAAACTAGTTTTACTAAGTTATAGTACATCCTCAACAACATTATTTTTGTTTGGTAAGGGATGGAATTTTCCTAGTGTTCATCAAATTAATTTTTCTAAGGTCTATGACTACAATTAGTGGACGTCTATTATGTCCATGCTTTAGGTGCTTAGATTTGAACTCCATTTTATTTAGTTCATTCAAATACTATTCTCCCATCCCTCATCTTGCATCACCATTAATGGGTATAAATCAAATATTTCCAAAAGTTTATTTTCCATCCACCAAGGATGGCCTTTAGCTCCTACACTTTTATGAGCTTTTTATTGAGGGCTCTAGCTATATTTTGATCCATTTGGTCTATCAAAAGTTGGATAAAGATATTTTATTTCCCAATTAATATATTTAGTTAGTCAATGGTTATTTTTAATGATTATTTCCTCACTCAAGTCTTGAGGATGAGAATAATATTAAGCAAACTCTTTTCCACCTTCATAGATTTTTCCAAGCCTTTGGTCCAAGTATTCAATGGAAAAAGATTCAATATTGTACTTAGTCTTTTCTTCCCAAACCTAGCTAGATGGATACTCTTGGATGGTAATGGATTGATAATATGGGGAAATAATTTTATTTTAGGAATTCTCTTTTCCTTTTAGGCCTTACTTTGCTAACTTGTGGCAATTTGCTATTACTAGAATTGAAAAAAGATGTTATTAGATCACTAAGCCTCTCCCTTTGGCTATCAAATTCTAGGTTTACTATAAAATTGTAGTCGATACCCATGTTTATTAATCTTCTTGTTGGGTCCCTTTTAAGGTTTCCTATTTCAAAGTCAAGAAGCTCCTCAAGGATCTTCTATAAGATTTCATATATAGGACTAAAATTTTACATCATGTGTTCCTTAGGATTTTTATTCTCTCCTTGTGATTCTATTGGCTTGGGACTTCTTTCAATATGTAGGTAAGGTATTTCTCTTTGTACCAAATGGATTATCAAATATTTGGTTGGAACGAAATTCCTAGAAAAATCTCATTAGGTACTATATTTCTTTATGAATTCCTACTAGATAGCTTGCTTGGAAAATATTTGGTATTTATACTCTTCTCATCATGAGGGAGCTTATTCAAATTAAAGACACTTTTATTATTAAGAGAATTTGGAAGTCATGAGAGTCCATAAATCCCTAGCTTCTTTGGGATGATAATGAATTCTACAATTGTGTCTCAATTAACTTATAGCCTATTTTGTGGTCTCTAGTTCTAGCCAATGAAGATCATCCTCTTACTAAATCATCTTTGGTTCATGCTTTTAAATTATTTAATAGATGAAATAGAACTCTTCCTATTCTCCTTGCTAAAACCACCAAGATTTTTCTCTCTTGGATTAAAGCTAATTTTAAAAAATTAGATATCCAACAAAGACTACAAGACCTCTTAGATTGTTATTAATTCCATTTCTCACCATATTATTCATATGATTGGGGTTAAGTCCTTTAGACCTTGATGGAAAGATTGGAAATGGTGTCCCAAAACACCATCTCACAATTATCAACCCTACAAGGGATATTTGAGGCTCATACCTCATCTTCCAATATTGAAATAATTAAACTATAGTTGGTATAACCATTCTTCACTTGACACTTTGTATTTATACTTCCAAACTATTTGGGTGGTCATTCTTGAGCCTAAATTAGTTCATTTGACATGGTGAATTGTTTACTAATGTCTTTTGATTGGTTATCATCTCTCATGGTAGTTGCCAACCCTTGTTATCCCTTTTTGGACACTTGGAGTCTCTCAAGGATCTTTTATGGTTATGTACCAAAGCTCAAGATGCATGGAGTTGGATATATGATTTCCTTCAAGCCTTTTTTGTTTCACTCTTTCACATGCATATGATGTTGCTAGGTAGTTAGCCCTATATCGCCTTTATTTATTTTTTTGACATTCTTTCAAGGTGGTAATTCTCTTCAACATTTAGATAAATAGAAATTCAACTCTTTTTTGAGTTTTTTAATTGATATTTAGCCCAACAGCCCTTACCTTGGGTACCTGAGGCAAGCTAAGGTGAGACTAGTCCCTTGCGGGTGAGATCCCCTACCCACAAGAAGTCCCATCTCTTAAATCGAGGAGCAAAGTCAAACCTGAGACCAATGGGGAGCAAACCCACTGCCCAAGCCAACTCTACTACCCATTCGGGCTCTATTCTTTATTTATTTTCATCTTGTGTTTGGACTTGATCGTACTTAAAATTTAATGGCATGCATTTCTACTATGCACCATATTTTTTGTGAATAGTGTATCATCACCTCTTTATCAAAAAAAAGTAGTGTACGTGTCTTATTCATTAAAAAGGAATTGAATTTTTTAAGTACTTAATTTTTGAGTGAAAATTAGAATTATATAGAATTAATTATATTAGATTTCTGCAATTCATAATGTTGATCATTAATATTTTTGGATTGGATTGTGTGAGAATTTTTTGCATCAATATTTTCAATCACACTCCATGATCCATCATTTGAATAATAGAAAGCTATAAAAAAAAAAAAAAAATGACTAACCAAAATAAATAAATTTATATGACATATTAAAACAATATATTATATTTCCTATAAAAAAAAACTACAATTTTACTAATAATAACTTATATTATTATAAATAATTATATAAAAATACAACAAATCGCATTATAGTCTGATAAATTTTAAAATTGTTAAAAATCCATAAACCATGGAATTCCAACCTGGTTCTCCCTACTACCCCATGGAAAATATAAAAGGCTATAAACACATAAAATCTTTATTAATATTATTCTTGATGAAAACATTTACAATTACATTTTATATAACTAAGACTAGTTCAGCACCGGTCACCCTTGCCAAAAGCGGATGGAAAGCCTCTACAATGCTCTCCTCTTCGCCCATCACTAACCATGCTGCTTCCATTTTTACTTCCACTCTCTCTGCCTTGCTTAATTTGGTAATATGCTCTCCCTTTGGCTTTAATTTGGTAATATCCTCTCCCTTTGACTGAAGCCAAGTGGAACCTTGCGTGAAGACGCCTATCCATACCCATTTTCCTTCACTCAATTCAGTACTAAAACAAGCGCCTCCTCCAGCATTTATAAAGAAGCGTAAGTCGGGATAAACACAATCTACAATAAAACATATCAGAATGGCATTGACATTGGCGGAGCTCTCCGGCCGCCTCAATTTGAAGAAACCTTCTTCAATTTCTTTCTCGTGGGAGTAGTCAAGAACAGAGACATTTGGCATTTCTTCGAAGAACATTTTCAGCGATCCCACATCACACACTGCCCTCGTGCATATCATCACTTCCCTTGGCCATTTCTGCACATTGGTTTGAAAAGGCAAAGCCAGGACAAAGTCAGATGACTTATAATAATCAACAGACTTTCATATTTTCTAATTTAAATATTGTCTATTACCTCTATGTTACTGATGAATGGCACAGCTGATCTGTTGCCTGGTGCGACTATCAGCCACTCCAATGACCTCAATGATTCTAAACCTTCTAGCTTGTTCAATTTCGGGCACACTTGCAATTCAAATCTTCTTAGAGAAGTTAATTCTTCAAGACTTGGCAGATCATGTAATTTTGGACAGTTCCGTATCTCCAGGGTCTCTAGTGATGTCAAACTTTCTAAGCCTTCTATCTTCTCCAATTTTTTTGAGCTTTTCAATGTAAATCTTTTAAGAGAAGTCAATTCTGCAAGATTTGGAAGTGTTTCTAACTTCTCACAAAGATCTATATCCAGTTTCTGAAGGTTTTTCAGGCCACGGATACCTCTCATGTCCTTAAGGACCTCACAATGAGAAACATATATGGTCTCCAATGTTGCTGGCAGGGTTTCAAACTCCTTTAAATCCTTATTCCAACAAAGATGAAGAGTCTGAAGAAAGGGACAACTATCTCCACAAATTGAAAGCTTGGACAGTTCGGTGCCCTCAAGAGTTAGCGACTTGAGCATGCACCCTGGCCCAAAACTTACCTCGCTGATTGGCGTGTGCTCTATTCTCAAATTTTGAAGATTGATATATGATTTTGGTAAACACTTCACTCCTGAATAGCCTATATCTAAATCCGTCAAGAAATTAAGATGCTTCAGAGAATCCGGTAAAGATTCCAACTTATTACACTCTTTGATTTTAAGTGTAGTTAAAGAGGACAAATTCCCAACAGAGGTTGGCAATGTAGTCAAGAACTCACTCCCTATCTGCAACTTGGTTAACTTGGTTAGCTGACAGATGTTAGCTGGCAATTCCTTCAAGCTAGTTCCTTCTAAATAGAGCTCTGTTAATGAAGTCCCATTTAGGAAGCCCAACTCTTCCAATTTCCTGCAATTATTAAGATTCATATAGCTGAGCTTTGTCATGTTTTCAAAAATGTTTAACTCCCTTTTCATGGTGAGCTCTTCACAACCCTCTAAATTGAGATACTCCAGGAGCTTCAGCTTCTTAAAGGAATCTGGCAACATTTTCAACTTCTTACAACCCTTCAAATCCAGGTGTTGCAAATTTATTAACTCGCCGAAACGACTCGGCAGGGATGACAGATTTTCAGACCCTG
>VDFB02063418.1:47188-61168 GCA_007258455.2 Sequoia sempervirens | reverse complement strand
CAAATTCTCACCATGCTGAATGAAACAAGGGAAAGAATAAAAAACCTTGAGGGAGAAGTTGGGGTGGACCTAGAAAAGAATCCAACATTAAGGGTGAAAATAAGAATTGTCATGGGCACACTACCCAAAGCAAGCATGGTGAAACCCACTCAAAGTCTAGGTCAAATTGTGCTAAAAGAGGCCAATTGGCCAAGGAGTTATCAAGGGATATGCAAAAAATTACTCCCCCTTGAAAGTTTGATGGTATGGTGAGCAGAGATGTCATAGAGGCATGGTTCACTAAAATGGAGAAATATTTTAAAATTAGAAATTACTCTAAAGTAACCAGAGTAGTTTGGGGAGCTTATCGATTAGTTGGAGAAGCATCCACATGGTGGATGAACAAGAAGATGGAGTTGGGTTTGAGCTCTTTGAAGTCAACCTAGGACAATTTTGTAGCCAACTTTAGGCAAAGGTGGTTTCCCTAGCTCTACTTTGACCAAAAACTCATGGACTTTCAAAATTTGAGGCAAGGAGATTCTTCTATGAATGAATATTGGGAAAAGTTCATTATGAGATTAAATAACCAAATTGGTTGAGAGGTGGATATGCATGGTCCCACCACAATGGACCAGGTATATGAGAAGGCCATTAAGCAAGAGCAAAGGCTCAAGCACATGTTAGAAATATAATTGGTCCCAATTTTCTTAGCCTTTTAAGAGAAGGAACGACAAGAAGGATCACCATAAGAGAGGTGATAGGTGTTCTCATGGAAACTAAAACAAGTCTAGAGGGGACAAAAGAAATGGCAATAATAACAATGGAAAGAAAAATGGGGACAACACAAGGAAGCCTTCAAAAAGGAAAGGTCCTCCAGGAGGATGTTTTTCTTGTGGTAGCAACCACTATGCAAATCAATGCCCTAATAAGGTACAAGGCCCTCAACCACGAGGGAATCCCTTGCCATTGTAACAAGCTACCATCCAACAAAGGATTCATGCAGCTTTAGACAATTGTCAAGTTAAATACCAGATCACACCCATTGAGACTCCAAGTATTTTGTTTGAAGTACCCATTTTAGTTTTAATTGATATAGGTGCTACATAATATTTTGTTTCTCCTAGATTATTAAGTAAATATCTAGAAAAGTTGGGTACATGGAAAATACATGTCCAATCTAATATGCCAACCAGTCGAACTTAGGTAGAGCAGTGCCTGTTTGAATCTAGGATTGATTTGCCAAGTTTTTCAATAGAGGTTAACTTATATGTAGCCCCCTTAGTATCGTATGATGTCATCCTAGGGATCAGATGGTTATGGAGACATAGAGCTAAGGTGGATTATTTTTCCAAGACAGTAGAATGTTTAGATGACCTAGGAAACAAAGTATTCCTACAAGGAACTTCTAAAGAGGTCAATAGGAAAAATATTCGCCATGCAGTTAAAAAGGGTTAAGCAAAGAGGATGATAGCTCTTTGCAATTAAAATGGAGGAGTAGAAGAACCAAAGGATAATAGCGAGTTCATATTCTAGGATGATTTAATGTTCTATGAGTCATGAGTCCTAGAAGTTCCAAGAAGTGGGAGGTGGAGAATTCATGAATCATGAGAGATCAGACATGGAAAAGTACCCATTTTTTTAAAACTTTGAGGATGCATTTCTAGACAAATTGCCTGGGTTACCTCCCAAAAGAGCCTTAGATTTCTCTATTGATATTATACCCAACTCAAAGCCAATATCCAAAGCTCCTTACCAGATGATTACGATGGAGTTGATGGAATTGAAAGCTTAGTTGCAAGAACTACTAGAAAAAGGTTCGATAAGACCTAGTGTTTCATCTTGGGGAGCGTCGATGATCTTTATTAAGAATAAAGATGACACGCTATGTTTGTGCACAGATTATCGCATGCTCACAATAAAGCAACAGTTAAAAAATGAGTATTTGTTGCCATGAATAAAAGATCTCTTCAATCAAATATGGGGCAACAGTTTTCTCTAAGATTGATTTACGATCTGGGTATCATCATCTGAAGCTCAAAGATGAGGACATTAACAAAACAACTTTCAGAAGTAGATATAGGCATTATGAGTTCACAGTTCCACCATTTGGACTGACAAATGCACTTGCAACATCCATGAACTTGATGAACAATGTATTCAGAGATTGTTTGCATAAGTTTGTTCTCGTCTTCCTTAATGACATAATGATATATTCCAAGAATGAGGAAGAGCACCTTCAACATTTGTATTTTTTTCTTCAATGGTTAAGGGAACATAAGCTATATGGGAAGCTTTCTAAATGTATGTTCTTCCAAAAGGAAGTACAATACTTGGGCCATATAATCTCGGTTGAGGGAATTGTGGTGGATCCTACAAAGGTTAGAGCTATTTTAGAGTGGCATACAACAAAAAACATGCATGAAGTTCGCAGTTTTATGGGACTAGCAAGGTATATTACAAGTTCTTTGTGGTTAATTTCTCAAGAATTTCCCATCCCATCACTTCTCTACAAAGAAAGGTAAAAGATTTGAATGGTTAGGAAAATGTCAGGAGGCATTTGATCTATTAAAGGAAAAGTTGACTTTAGCACCAATTTTGAAAGTGCCCGACCTAGAAGGGCAATTTGTGGTCATCATTGATGCCTTAGGAGAGGGATTAGGTGGTGTACTTATGCAAGATAGGCAGGTTATTGCCTATGAGTTAGCAACAATCGTGCACACATTGCAGATGTGGTGACATTATTTATTGGGGAAACTTTTAGAGCTAAGGTCAGACCATCAAGGTCTCAAGTATTTGTTTACCCAACCCCACCCAAATGCTCGACATAGGAGATGACTAGAGCTAATATCAAATTACGACTTCAAGATTAGCTACATCAAGGGCAAGGAAAACTGAGTTGTAGATGCCCTAAATTGAAGGAGGCATATCTCCTCAATGATCTCTGTGCAAACTAATTTAAGGAGCCAAGTGTTGCAAAAGTCTAGAGGAGACAAATATTATGAGTAGGTAAGGAAAGCTCTAATGAATAACCCCCAAGATCCAAGGTATGATGGGTTTCATTTTGAGTCAAATGGACTATTGAGGTTCAAGGGAAGAATGCACGTTCTGAACTAATAAGAGTTTTGGAACTTGGTATGGAAAGAGATTCATTAACGCCTTACTTAGGACATCTAGGGGTGACAAAGCTTTTAGATGATGTTAAACCACTATATTTTTGGAAGGGAATGAAGAGGAATGCTGCAAGGTATATAGCAAAGTGTTTAGAATACCAATGGGTGAAAGCAGAACATCATCACCCTATAGGACTTTTATACCCTCATGAAATTCCAGAGTGAAAATGATATATTATTAGCATGGATTTTGTGCAGGGTCTTCCTATGTCTAGAAATTATCATAATGAAATTTTGGTAGTGGTGGATATACTCACCAAGGTAGCCCATTTCATACCCAGGAATTTGATAGACGGAGCACTAGTCATAGCCCACAAGTTTGTGCAAGAAGTGTTCAGACTGCATGGTGTTCATGAGAAGATAATCTCAGATAGGGATGCTCACATGACTTCAAGGTTTTGGAAAACCTTATTCACCTCGCTTGGAACTCAGTTGAACATATGTTCAACATATCATCTAGAGACGGATGGTTAGACAAAGAGAGTGAACCATGTTTTAGAGGATTTACTAAGGATGTATGTATGGATCAACATTACAAGTGGGAGGACGACTTTCCACTTGTAGAGTTTGCTTATAATAACTCATATCATTCCACTATTAAAATAGCTCCATTTGAAGCATTGTATGGAAGAAGGTGTTGAACTCCTATAAGTTGGGATAAGCTAGAAGATAGGGTTAGCTTTGGTCCAAAAATGCTATTAAAAATGGAGGAACAAATTAGGTTGATCAAGAAAAGGCTAGCAAAAGCCAATGATAGACAAAATAGTTATGCTAATGCCAAGCGTGTACCTAGACATTTCTCACTAGGGAATTTTTTGTTGTTAAGAGTCAAGCCTCAAAAGAGTTCAATCAAATTTGGGAAGTCTTCAAAGTTAGCTCCTAGTTATGTGGGTCCCTTCAAAGTTCTTGAAGAAATCAACCTAGTTGCTTTCAAAATTGTTCAACCCCCAACTCTTCCTAGAATGCATAATATTTTTCATGTTTCATATCTTAAGAAGCATGCACCAGATAATAATCATATAATTGATTGGAATGCACTTCAGGTTCTAGATCCAGGGGTGGTCATGATCAAGCCTCTCAAAGTGCTCAAAATGCATAGGCTTCACCTATATAATAGAGAGGTAGTGCAATGTAAGGTCTAGTGGGATTAGTATGCTAAGGATGGTGCCACATGGGAAAATTACCATGAGATCAAACAAAAATTTCCCCATGTTTTGTTTGAATTTGAAAATAGGAATTAAAACTTTTCATTTGTTTTGTTATATGTTATGATACTTTAAATCATTAGGGATGATGATTCTTAAGGGAGGAGATAAGTTACACGCCACCTTTGAATTACTAATTACTTTTTACTTTATGGTAAATGCTATGATGAATTATGTGATTATGAAAATTTGAAAGATAAATGCTATGATGAATTTTATGTGATGAGATGTTTCTACATTTAAATGAATTACTAATGAATATGCAATGATATGATTATGATGTAAATGTTAACGTCTAACTACTTAGTTGTTTCTTGAGTGGAATTGCTAAATCTTTTTTTTCACGCCCTCCAAAGGGAGAGGGAGAGCATCACGCAAGAGAAGGGTAAAGTTAAGGGCTTACTAGCAATGTCATTTGAGTTTTCTTTGCACCACGTAGGTCAAGTGTTTGACTCTATTGAACCAATGCATGTCTAGGGTTGTCAGTAACATCTTGAAGGTAAGTAAAACCTTGTTGTTGTTTAGCCTTGTTCTCCTCGCTTAATATGGGTTGCAAATTAATGAGGGTAATTGTTATCCATTTTCTTGTATAATATATAAAGATACGTATGTATATATATGTCATAAAAAAAGACTATATATCTATACGATGGGTATTACATCGGTGTTTGTATATATGTGTTCACATGTGTATATATGTATGCATATTAATGAAAATAGAGTAATACATATATATACATATATGTGTGTTATATGTTATACCCTATTATACCATGTTGTCAACATTTAAATGCACTCATGCTAATGAAAGCATGAGGGGTGTTAGTTGGGAATGATCTTGTTAACGTTCTTTGTTAAATGGAAATAATGCCAATATATAGTGGCGTGATATATCCATCTCCTTTATATTATCAATACCACTTTGTGACATAAATTTTTTAATACTTTGAATGTATTTTAATTGCATTTAAATGTTTTGAGCAGTTGTTTAAGCCATGGAAAGTGATAAAATCTTGACCCAATAAAATGGGGAGACTAAGGCTTATGCTTTACTTCTTGAAAACCATAGATTATCATGTTCTATCGCTCCAGCTTTATAGCAGACTGGCTGTGTGGTATAGCCACAAAAGTGGTAGCATAAGTAAGGTTTTTAATTATCTTTTAATTTGCATTCCAATGTGGTAGCATGCTACGTGAAAGTAGGGGGCAATATCAGTAATTTGCATACTATCTTTGTGTTGGGCATGGTATTGGTTTCTGGCATCTTTGTAAGCATTTAAAAAGCTATTTTAACCCCCCTCCATCATGGCAAGCTGGGTGTGAGTTTAGACTCACAAAGCTATCATTAACTAGCTTAAAATATTTTTATTCTGTTGTAGTTTACCTTGTGGCGGAGGCTGCATGGGTCTTGTCTTGTGCTTCTATTTTTAAACCTGCCTAAAATCTGGGAAGGATCGTGGCAAGGGTAGTATATAAACTATTTGATAACTGTCTTCAACTATTTCTTGTCTCGGAAAGGTTAGGCGCCAAAAGAAGAATGAAAATTCAGTTAGGGTTTTTATCCATCAAATCCAAGATAGGTATAATGCAACTCTAGAGGTGGAGAAAGTTAGTTTTGAGTTTTGGTAAAATCTTGTGAAGTCTATGTGAAGCATCATCATTTTATTTATTCCTCAATTTGGAAAGGGAACATGGGGCTTATGGTAATCTTATCTATCAAAGAACTGAATTGAGAATTAATTCTTTTGCAATTGCCTCGTATTGTAATTAGAACAAGAAGCCAATGTGCAGAAGAAAGTCTTAGATTGCATAAGAAAGAGCTTGGTTGGAGAACTATTTTTAGCTATGTAAATACTAAAGTTGTTCTTTCCACACCATTGGAGGATCGCATCCACAACTGTATTTCTAAGTTGTAGTTGAAGCTTGATTGGTCTTGTGTTTGAGCTATGGGTTGAGCTAGCATAAAAAACTAGTGTCTCATCCCAACTAGCTGAGAAGGAAAGTGGTGTTCTTATTTTTAATTTTTCTTGGTGAAATAGTTTCCTCTTGGTTTAATGGAAATAACTAGATTCCTTCAATCAATAATGGGGTATTCATACTTTTAAAATCCTCTATTGCAAAGAAATGGTTGTGTCATGAGCCACAGAGTATACAAGAGAAAATTGTTTCTCTTCTTTCCATTTTGTATGTTCTTGGAAAGAACACACTTATTTTGTAAATTAAGTTTTATTTCTTTTAAAAAAATAAAATCTGGGTGGTCAAGAGTTGAACCATGTATTATTTGTTTACACTTTGAACCAAAGATTAGTTGGTTGATAATTGAAATAATTTGAAGAGCCCATAGCACACTCAATGCTAGACCTTATTTAAAAGAAGCTTAGCTGGAACCTTACATTAGTTATTCATCTGGTAACCTATTTTTGACATTTTATCAAAAATGTATGTATTTTTAAGAAGAATTTGTAAAAAGCAAGACCACACGCTATTTTTCTTAGAGAAACTAAACCCTAAAGGTGGGCTATGTTCGTGAATGGAAAACACTCATCAAAATGAGGTATTTTATATACAATTTTTTATTCTATAGTATGACTAGGAAGGTCAAAATATTATCTTTTTGTTGTCAAGTTTTGCCAAAAAAAGTTTATTTTCAAGAGTAATTAATCTCATGAGTTTGGTAAGCTTTGAACTTGTTGTAGTTGTCAAGACCTTGATAGTTATGTGATGTAATTTGAAGTTAGTAATAAAAAATCGACTCAATTGAGTATTGACTTAAGGAGTCAATGTGTGTTAAATAAAAGCTTCAATATGATTAACCTTTGGTCAAACAACAAGTTTGAGTCAACCTAGGTTAGTTATGGTTCTCCAAGTCGAGTAGAGGTGGGTGAAAAAATGACTCCACTCATAAGTAGTGGTTGAACATAGTTCAAATACTTTGGCCAAAGTGAGTGCAATAGTCTCTGCTTTCACTTGTCAGTTCATTGTGTCCTGAATTTAATTAACTAATTAGAGTTGTCATTCATAGTTGGAAGGTATCCATAATTGTTTGACAATATTGGTTAAGTACCTAGGCACAACACCAAAGCTCAAATGGCAATACTAGGGGGTTCTTAACTATATCCTTCATTGAAGGGTAGGGCCACTTCTAGTTAGGAAGGTGTGTGGGGGACCACCTATCTACAGTTGGAGGTAAAGCTTGTGGGTTATGCTTTCCATCCTGTAGATGACATGTCAAGTCTTGTGAGACAAAAAGTATCCAATTATGGGATCTCTGACCTTGTTCCTTACAAGATAATGTTACATCTTATTTATTTACAATCATTCATGTTGAAATGAAAAAAAAAGAAAAAATTGTTTATTATTTTCAATTTAAAAAGCAAAGTAAGTTTGATATGAAATGTTTATATATTTAGTTATGTAGTTCCAATTTCAATGATTGAAAAGGAAAAAATTTATATCCTATTTTCATGATGTTAAGTTATTACAGTGTGGTAAATAAAAACCAAGTAAATTCTTTATAGAAGGAGGTGGTTGTTACATCTATTTTCAGCTATGGTGATTTTATCTTGACAACTACTGATACATACTTGTTACCTTTGGATTGAGTGTTTGTGTATTGGGATATCGGTTGGAGGTAGGTCTTATGCTTCTTTGTGATAGATAGTGTGGCATCTATTTGGATGGATTTTTATCTTTGTATGTTGGCATGATGGAGGATGAGAGAATTCATGCTTGAGATGATAGTCACCTTGATTCTTGTTATAAGTATCTTGATAGGGCACATGGAGCATTTTGATTCCTTGATGGTATATGTGGCTAGAGGGATTGTTCCCTTGTTCATGTTTGAGTTTACTTGTTTACCCCTTATGCAATACGTACAACAAGTGGGAGAATGTTAGGAAAAGGTGTGACCTAGCATAGTGTTATAATGTAATTATTTATTTATTATGTGGTGCACCTAGGGAATCTAGGGGTATGTGCATCACATGGGTCTAGTATTCTTGGGGCCACTTTATGTGTTGCATGTAATATTAGTTTAAATATTTAATGTGTCGTTACACATGGGATAATATTTAATATTGGGAAAACTTAGTACCAATATTACATGAGGGGTTAATGGTTTTGTAAGCTCATGGTATTAGTTACATGGTTCTATGTAATACCACTTGGTGGTTTTGTGTGAGCTTGCTTCTATAAAAGCAAACACATGGGTAGTTGTCTAAGGTTGGCATGGGATGTGTGGTTACATGCTTGTTCATGGATTGATTGTAGCGGGCTTGATGTTTCAAAGGTATTCATGGAGTACTTTGAATATGTATTGTAATCTTTATTGTTGAATAATACATGAGTGATGGATGCTTTTGGATGTTGGGTTTTTCCCACTTGAAGATTTTCCTAGGGTATATCTTGTGTCATCTTTGATGGTGTGTTGTCTATTCTTTTGCATATGGATTCTAAATACTTGTTTGCATAGATTTGTGTTATGTGGTAATTATCTTAGGTGGATGTATATTTCCTTTCACTTATTTAATTAAATTATAAGTTAATATTAACAACGACCAATTCATTTTAGATGATGCTCTATTGAACAAATGAAAAAAATATTTTACATGTTTATCTAATTGTAACCCTAAACCTAACATTAAAATTAACCATAACCTTAATCCTATCCTTTTTTAAACCCTAACCCTAAACCTAAATGTGACTCAAATATTAAATATAAATTTAATTCTAACCTTAATCTTATATCTAAAAATAATATTAATTTAATTGTAACCCTAATCATACCACTATTTTTCATTGTAACCCTAGCCCTTATCCTAAAGTTATCTCTCAATCCTATGGATATGTTTAAGGAGTATGCAATTATGAAAATGCATGACAATCTTAATGCTCACATGAACCCCATGTCTAATCCCTGACTATGCCTAATATGCATAAGATTCAAATTAATGGGAATGCCTTGGGACTTATCAATTAAGACAAGTGGCTTATTTTCTTGGCTTTCTGCATAATTGTCTTGGCTCATTCCTTGAAACATGATTTTTCCTTCTTTTCTCATAGAGCTAATAGAAAAGACTACTATTGCAATTTTATTTTGGTTAATCTCATCTAGAGTAGAGAGTTACCTGGTTTTCAAAGTCCTCAATGGGAGGTGGTGGAAGAGTTTTGGGTAGATGATGGGTGGGCCAAGGAAGCACTCAAAACCCCTTTCATGTATTCCCCTCAAGCAAAATGTGGATATTTGGAGGATTTTTGAGGAAGTCAACATCATATCTTTCTTCCTTTCCATGCATGACAATAATAATTCCCATTGCAATAGCCTTTGTTGACTTTACAGTCTATCATAAATAATGTTTTTGTGCATAATAAATATTGTAGTTGGATTATTGGTGAATATGGTTGTGTTCCATGTCACCTCCTTTTTGAATATCTATATAATAGATGCCATGCCTCTTATTTCATTAAGGAAATTTGACGATTTTGCATATTTGTTTGTTTTGTGATCAACATATCACTATTCTTGTTTATTTTCCTTCATCTGGTATTAGAGCCAGTTCAAGAAAAATCCATCAGTTAACATACGAGTTCCAGAAGAGATTAGATAGATGCATAAAGGAAGATCGTTGGAGGGAAGTGTTGATTGAAGATTGCAGTCAAAGGAAACTCTTGTGTTTGTGTTTTTTGTTTCTGTAGGTTGAAAGGAGACGTGCAAGAGAAAATCAGAATGATTGTTTGATAGAGGCAGTGTTTGAAATCAGTTTGAAAGAAGCAACGTTTGAAATCTCTTCATGTGAAGAGATGTGAAGATTGCAGACTGCAAACTGGAGAATGAGAAACTTGCTTATCACCATTGTTGTGGAAGGAGGCATGTAGGTTGTTGAAAAGAGATTGTCGTGTGTAATTTATTTCATTAGTTTGAAGAGGTGTGCAGTGTAGGAGGAGAAAGTTTCATGTGAGATTTTCTTTTCTTTAGATTCCACACAAGGCTTTAACTTTAAAGTCTTTGAAAGTATTAATTTTTTTAGAAGTTACTTTTTAGAGTTTTAAAGAGCACCTAAAACTTTTTTTAAGTTCGACTTGAATTAAGTTATAAAGTGAAAGTCTTTTCACTTTTTAAATAAATGTTTATTTAAACTTGTGAAATTTGATTTTTGAATGTAAAGGGTAATAAGATAAAACTTTTTCAAACTTTTTCTTTTGTAAAGTGAATATTGTGTAATTAAGTGTGTTGCAATTGACATTTAATCTCGAAAAATTAATATAATATAAAAATATTTTTATGTGTGGGTCCTATTTGAAGGGAAAAGGGGAGTATTTGTTTTCAAAGATCTCTCTAAAAATTGTGTTGAACTTTTGGGTTATTGTGCACATTTTTCATGGCAAACGTGACAGGAAATGTAATGTCTGGCATGTTAATTCTCATCTTTGAAGGAGATAATTTTACATATTGGTGTACAAGAATGCAAACCCTACTCAAATCCAAATATTTGTGGGATATTGTTCAACAAGGCTATGTAGAACTAGTGGAACTAGAAGATATAAATGTGTTTAGTATATCAAATGATCAACAAAAAAGGGAGTATAAAGCAAATATTAAGAAAGACAATGAGGCCCTATTTCTAATTCAAGGTGCAATTACTCAAGCAATTTTTCCTGGGATAATTGGTGCTATTCATCCTAAGAAAGCTTGGAAAACACCAAATAATGCATATCAAGGTGCACAAACTACAAAATTACTAATAATGCAGATTTTTTTTGAAAATGTAAAGATGACTACTAGTGAATCTGTGAATGATTTTCTAACAGAGGTAGAAGGTCTAGTAAGTCAAATGAAAGTTATAGGGGAAGATGTAGATGACAAGCATGTCATTGAGAAAATCCTAAGAAGTTTGATTCCTAAATTTGATGGTGTGGTTTGTACAATTGAGATTTCTAAAGATCTCACAAGTATGCAAATAAATGAGATAAGTGGAATTTTATTAATTGCTGAAGAAAGAATGAAAAGTAATGTAGGAAGCTTAGAACAAGAATTTTCCACCAAAGCAAAATATAAGAGGAAAAAGAAACACATTATTCAGAAATTAGAAAAAAGGTGACTATAGCCATAAAAATGAATATAAAGGTGAATCTAGTAATTTTAGAGGAAGAGGTAATAATTTTAGAGGAAGAAGTAGCAACTTCAAAGGTATAGGAAGAGGAAGACATAGAAACAATGGGGGAGACTATGATAAAAGGAATGTCCAATGCTTTCATTGAAATAAGTTTGGGCACTATGCATCAAAATGCTTAGATTAAACAAGGTGAAATAGAAAAAAGAAATGCTCATTTGTTGAAAATAAACAAAATTTGTTTATTTCTTGCTTTAGTGCAAATACTAGTGAAAATAATGTATGGTATATATTGCTTCTCGATGTTCTTCACATATGACATTTAGTGAGCATTTATTTGTCAAATTGGATGAAAAACATCAAAGTACCGTAGTATTAGGAGATAAATAATATCATGGAAAAAAAGGTAAAGGTACAATTGTAGTTACACAAAATATGGTGAAGTTAAGCATATCAATGAAACACTATTGGTTCCAACACTAAAAAAGAATTTTTTGTCTGTTGGACAAATGCTAGAACAAAATTATCAAGTAACTTTTGATGAGAATGAGTGCATAATAAGAGACAAGTTAAAAAGGAATGTAGTTGTTGCAAGAGCAAGGATGGCAAGTGATAGGATGTTTCATCTTCATTTACTCATGTAAAGCAAGCATTGAGGTCTGGTGAAATGAATGAAAGTAAAATTTGGCATCAAAGATATGGTCACCTTAGTTTTAATGGGTTGATTTTACTCAAGAGATTAAAAATGGTTGTCTACCTTTTATTTAAAATACAAAACAAGTTTGTGAAGAATGTGTTATTGCAAAACAACATAGGGTTAACTTTCCAATTGACAAATCTAGTAGAGCTAAGCATCATCTTGAGATAATCCATACAAATTTGTGTGGTCCTATGGAAACACCTTCTTTGAATAAATCTAAGTATTTTCTAACCTTCATTGATGATTACTCAAGACAAACTTGGGTATATCATTTGGCTACAAAATTAGAAGTGTTTGACAAATTTGTAGAATTCAAGAAGTTGGTTGAGAAACAAAGTGGTAAGTACATCAAAGTGATAAGGTCGGACAATGGAGGCGAGTACAAATCAAATCAATTTCTAGATTTTTGCAAAAATCATGGAATCAAGAGAGAGTTCACTACTTCCTACAGTACAAAAAAAATTGGAGTTGCTTAAAGGAAGAATAGGACAATTGTTGAAATGGAAAGAAGTATGATGAAAGTGAAGAATTTAGATAAAATTTATTGGGCAGAAGCAGTATGCACAACAATGTATCTTCTAAATAGAATTCCTACAAAAGTAGTTAAACGAATGACTCCTGAACAAGCATGGTTTGGGAAAAAGCCAAGTGTTGATCACTTAAGAGTATTTGGTTGTGTTGCTTATTCATACATACCAAAAGGGAAAAGATCTAAGTCAGATGATAGAGGCCTAAAATGCATTTTTATTGGTTATGGATTTGAAAATAAAGCATGTAGATAATATGATCTAGTTGGAAAAAATCTTGTGATAAACAAAGATGTTATATTTAATGAAGTAGCAGAATATACCAAAGAAAATGAAACAACGAGAAAAGAGATAGTGATTGATGAAGTTGAAGAAGAGGCAGAAGAAGACAATGAATCTAACTCATCTAATGCAATAATAAGATAATATGGAAAATATCAAAGAAGGATAGAAAGAATCATCCATCAACTCTTATGTTAGATTTAAATTTTGAGAAAATGACAACAAGGTCACAAGAAAAAGTGAATTACGCGTTAATGACTTAAATAATGGAAAATAATGAGCCGCAAAAAATTGAACAAGCTCATGAAAAAGAAGAGTGGATTAAAGCCATTAATAATGAAATAGAAATAATTGAAAGGAATGACACATGAGATTTAGCTCAACTGCCTCTTGGTAAGGAAATTATTAGTACAAGGTGGGTGTACAAAACTAAGTATAAATTTGATGGAAGCATTGATAAGCATAAGGCTAGATTAGTAGCCAAATGGTACACTCAACAAGAAGGCATTTGTTGTGCATGTTTTGCACACACGCCCCGCTGTAGGCAGGGACCCCCTTTTTTTCGCTCCCGACAGGCTGCTTTGCTCCTGTCTTGTTTTGTGTGCCCCATTTCCAAGCCCAAAATGGTCATGTGCCTTCAAATGATCAAATCCCCTACCCAAATTCACCTGCTTGGGGTATTCAAATCTGTGAAGAAATAAAGTCCCCCATCCCCTTTTTGCCTTCTGTCTTGCTTTGGCTGTTTCAGAAATATCCGTGGAACCCTATCGGTCCAGTTTCCACATTTTTGGCTTTGGGACATTTTGGTGGATTTGGGATGTGTTTGGGGTGTTTCAATGAACTGCCAAGGTTTCAACAACATTTCGTTAAGTTTCGATGGTTTCAGAACTTTGCCTCCAGAATTCCCTTCCTCCTTGGCTGTTTGGAAACATCCGCGGACCCCCGTCGCTCCCGTTTCCTCATTTTTGACTTTGAGGTCACCCTTTTTTGGATCTGGGATGTGTTTGA
>VDFB02063418.1:0-46113 GCA_007258455.2 Sequoia sempervirens | reverse complement strand
TTAGTAGCCACCACTGTTATTGTTCATTCGTAGCTTAGGATTAGAATAACTTTCTTACCTTTCTCCTTTTGTTGTTTCTTTTAATCCTTGGTTAGAGTAGGACTCAAAGCATCACCATGAAGCTAAATCAGATGAACTTTATGAGTTTCAACTTGTTTTTGAGTGGACAGCCACTGTTCATTCACTTTCAGCACTTTGAAACTGCATTTACAAACCCAACTTCCATGCTTTGTAACTCATCCCATAAGTCCACTTGTGATTTCAGTAAATCACATAAAACAAGCTGAGATATTCCAAGCAATCGCCAAGACCGACATTAGAGACCTTGGGATAATGTTCTCAGAATCTAATTGTGGAAGATTGTCTTTCAAGAGAGGTAGTGCACCCACGCCCGCCTGTGTTGAAAAGTGCATAAAACACATCATCAAGATTGATTATACCAAAACATTGGAACTTGTAGCATGCATGAATACTATCAAATTGGTTTTGGATTTGACAGCTCAATAGAGTTGGATAGTTTATCAAATGGATGTAAGGAGTGCATTTTTGAATGGATATATTGATGAGGAAGTGTATGTTTCACAACCCAAAGGTTTTGAAATATCATCTAAAGCACATTATTTTTATAGATTAAAGAAGGTCTTGTATGGTCTTAAGTAGGCACCAAGAGCATGGTATTCAAGGATAGATTCATATCTAGAATGTTCAAAAATATTTTCTAAGAAGTCAGTCAGATCCAAATCTTTATATTAGGAGCTTATATAATGATAAATTTATCTTAGTTCTCTATGTTGATGATCTTATCTATACTCAAAAAAATTCAACTCCATTTGTAGAGTTTAGAGTAACCATGATTGTTGAATTTGAAATGACATAATTGGGACAAATGCACTACTTTCTTGGTATAGAAGTATGGAAAAATAAAGATGAAATATTCATGTCTCAAAAGAAATATGCACTAGATATCCTACAAAAATTTTAGGTGAAGAGTTGCAAACCAGTTGCAACACCTATTGAAGTTGGACTTAAGTTGTCTAGCTTAGATATGTTAGATCTAGTGGAGCCCACTCTATAAAGATAGTTTATTGGAAGTTTGATCTACTTAACTACTACTCAACCAAACACCACATATGCAGTGATCTTGGTATCTAGGTTCAAGTTAGATCTTAAGAAAACACATTGGAGTGTAGCTAAGAGGATTCTTTGATATATCAAAGGGACAATGAGTTATGGTCTCAAATTTTAGCATTCAGAGGATAATGAGTTGGTTGGCTATATAGATTTAGATTGGGAAAGCTCCACACATGACCAAAAGTCTAATTCTGGGTATGCTTTTAGTCTTGGTTTAGTAGTATTCTATTAGACGTCCAAGAAACAACCAACTATCTCCCTTTCTACAATAGAGGGTGAGCATATTAAAGATGTAACATCAATAGCTTTCCAAACTGTGTGGTTGACAAGACTACTAGAGGATTTACACCGAATACAAAATGGACCTACATTATTGTATTGTGAAAACAAGAGAGCTATACAAATGATGAAGAATCCAATATTTCATAGCAGGACCAAACATATTGAGATTCAACACCACTATATCAGAGAATTCGTTCAATAGGGATTGATTGAGATTGTGTACTGTAGTATAGAAGATCAACTAGTAGATATTTTCATGAAGTCTCTAGCTTGTGAAAGGTTCCAAAAAATTAGAGATCTACTTCATGTTCTTCCTAATGGTCAATATGGGGGAGACTGACAATAATAATGTCCATTGTAGCATCCTTTGTTGACTTTATAGTCTATCATAAATAATGTTGTGCATAATAAATATTGTAGTTGGGTTATTGGTGAATATGGTTGTGTTCCATAATATTACCTCCATTTTGAATATCTATATAATAGATGCCCTGCCTCTTAATTTGCAAGGTTTAATGATGAGCTCACCTCTAAATTTTACAACTCATGAAAGGAGGGAACAATGGAAATTGGTGTTATCCATTTTGAGGTGATCCCTATACTAATTATAGAGGTGATGGGATGAAAATGTAAAGGGATAAAAGTGGCCAAAGTGAGCAATGAAAACTATCAAAGATTTATTAATAGTTTCTTTGAAAAAGAGAAGTTGTAGAGATTCCAGAATGGCTATGAAAGGGACAAGCTGTCGGCTCCTTTTAGTTTGGTAAGTTTATATATAATGTGTTATCTTACTTTATAGGGAAGATATAAAACCATTCATGGTCACCATTTTCCTTTCTTGAATCACATAAGATGTAAAGAAAAAGTTAACATCCCTTTTTTTCTTCAGTCACCCCTCCATAAATGCATTGCTAAGCGCCCCCCCCCCCCCACTATATCAAGTTCTCTTATTTTAAAAAAATTATAATCATGTGTTGTCCATTACTCCTTAGTCATTCTCTATTAAAGTTGTTAAACCTCTGCAAATAAATTCATTGAAAGATAATCCCCTCTTGATTTAGAATAACCATCTTCCTAGAAAAATTCTAAATCTTGTTTCTCAGACCCCTACTATTGTTGAAATGCAATCTACCCCTCCCTCTCAAAAAAGAAAAATCCATACAAAATTTATTGCTTCAAAAAGAAAGTTTTTAGGCCCCTCAAAGAGTAAGGATAAAATGATATTGCTATAGAGATCCTAGATGAAGGTGAAATGGGTTAGCATTGTGATTTGAGCAGTGGAATGGATGAGAGAAGTTTGACCCGCTTAGCCAAAGTGGGTATTTAGAATAAAAGTATGGATTACAAAGGGAAAAATTTTTCCTTTGAAGAGGAGGTTGTGGAGTCCTCAAATGAGGAGTACTTCCCCTTTGCTGAGGAGGAGGACCAAGATAATAGCTAGTAAAAGGTGGAGGAGATGAAAGAAAAAATGGTTGAAGATGACACAAGTGATGATGAAGAGGTTGAAGACACTAAAATGAATACAATAAATATTGGAATTGAGGAAGAGGAGAACAGGATGGGCTCTGGTCAAAAGGAGGAAAATATTGAAAAGAATGAAGAAAGGGAGAGCTTAGAGGGAGATGGGGAATTGGGACCTAAGCCCCTTCAAAATTTTAAAAACCAGATTAAGGATTTGTATGGAAGTTTTAACCTTATTGATTTAAATGGTGACAGTGAATTCCTAAAGGAGAATATTATCGAGCTGCATAATGAAATTAGTTACATTATATCAGTCATTAATGAGACTATGAAATGTGCCATACTTGGTATTGTCATAAGTCAGTCTAAAGTGAGGAAGATAAAATGAAAGAAGAAAAAGATCTAGGATGAAGAGGCTCCGAGGAATGACACTATGGATGACACAAAGAACACCTGGAAGAACAACCTCAACAATCCAAATGAGTAGTGTTCTCAACTGGGAAGATTTTTTTTATGACTTCTCTACTTTTTCTCGGGCCTATGTTCCTATTTCTTATAGGCTTGCATGCCACTTATGGTTTTTTGGCTTTTTGAGGCCAGAGTGCCTTTCCTATTTCTTGTTGCTTGGCTTGGTTGGCCTGTAGGCCTCTTGTTTATGCTTTAACTTTGTTATATGAGATCAGGGCCCTTACCCTACTTTTTAATAAAAAACACATGCATCATAAATTGTGTGTTAAATATATAATATGTTTTAAAAATTTAAATTTAATCTTTGAATCATTACACATATATGAATTTGAGTGACAATTAAAATATAGAGTAAAATATATTTACTTAAAATAAAGATATTTAATTCCATATAATTAATACATTATGAGGTATCATATAATATTGTATGTTCATTTCTTGCCACATATATACTTGTCTAAAACTAGCAAAATAGAAAACTAAAAATAAGTTCACACTACTAGTATGAAATTTGTAGATAATTTCTCATAATAAATAGATACGAAATGTAAGGAAATATATTAGTTCCTACATTATCCAATATACAAAATTATTGTAGATTATCCTAATGAAAAAATGTCATAGTAGTAGTGATGGTCTATACATTCTAATAGTATTTCAACATAAATAATAAATAACAAAAAATGAAATTAGAATAACCACACAAAAGTGAGATATTGATATACATTGGGTGAACTCCTTCAAGAAAATTGAACCTTAAAAGCATTGAAACCATCCCCTTGTATCAATAAAAATATTCATAATATAATATTAGGCTTCAAACATTGAGATAGATATCAACACTCTTAAACAATAATAAATCATATAAAATTTGAAGACTTTATATAGTGGTGAGAAATAAGTGTTTTTATTCTCATGATACCAAGCCAAGAATACATGAGATTTAAAGATTTCACCACATGCCCCTAAAGATATCTTGAAAAAGTAACCCAAGCAAAGATGATCAAATCATTGGTCAATAAGTGATAAATGAGTCCATCCCGTACCTCCTACTTATATGAAGGAGAGAAGAAACCAAGAGGAAACCAAATAAAAGCTTCCTCTCCACCTTTACCACCATTAACTAATTCCTCAAGGAAAATTAGTCAATGCATTCAATGCACAAATAATTACTTTTCAAGCATCTCCATGGTAGTTACTTTTCTCCCTAAAACAAAGCTATCTTGCAATATGTGACCCAAGAATTATTTTTTTTACAATATTGAATGTATTTAAAAATTAACCCAAAATAATAAATTTATTCTTATAATTAGACTAATTTACCATGTTCTCGGTAACCCACCATCATGTCAAAAACATCTAATGCATTTGTAGTGTGAAATACAACCTCTACAAAACTATTGCCTAATTAGAAAATAAATATATTTTAATATGAAAGGTGCTTAAGACCTTAATAAATTTATCTTAATTCTTATGTGGTCAATTATTTTTAAGGGATAACCATATGTGAGAATATTCTTATGTTGGTTGTCCTTGACGATTTTCTGATGTTTAGTGTCATTGGTGTTATTACTTGGGAGATTGTTGGCATTAGTTGTCAACACTAGAAGAGATAGTTGATTTCATTAGCTTTGGTTTTCATTATTGACAACATTTAATTTGTGTTATCATTGATATATAGGATGTGTTGTTGAAGTTCATGGTTGGATGTCATGCCTTATCTAAGAAGTGTTGTTGAATCTCATAGTTAGATGTCATGCCTTATCTAATAAATGTTGTTGAAGTTCATGGTTGGGTGTCATGCCTTATCTAAGAAGTGTTGCTAAAGTTCTTGGTTGGATGCCATGCCTTATCTAAGAAGATTTCCTAAAGTTCATAACTAGATGTCATGTCTTGTTTCATGTCAAGGAAAGTTGTATTGTACATTATTGCTATCAACATAGTAGATTTTATAATGATATATTTAGATGAGGATTAGAAGCATTAACATGAGGATTATAAGCATGAGTGATAGTGGAGAGATGTTTCTAAATTTTTATAGTATGTCTTATGCTCTCTCCTGATGTCCTTGATGAAGCATGTGTTTCTAAAAGAAAATTTTGGTCTTTGCAAGTATTGAAAAGGTTTATGTTTTAGGAATTTGTCTTGAAGACTGTTTGCGAGAATGCTCTGCATTCCTTTGATGTTGAAGATTTTGTTGCAGGTATGACTAGTTAGTGTTGTCATTGATGTCAAAAATCCAATGTTGTCATTGATGCCTATTGTTGGGTGAGATTGTTGCAAGAGTGTGAGTAGTTGATGTTATCCATGCTTTGATTATTTCCATTATGTTGTCATTAGTAAAGCTACTGGTGTCAACCTCTAACGTTTCTTTGATAATATTTTTTCCATGGATATGTGGTTGAGTTACTATATTGTAGTTGGATTGGTAGTGATGAGGATGTGTTTCTGGTGCTTGGTTTCCAAGTGCTTTTGAGAAAATTTGATAAAAAGAGGAAATAATGTGTTGCAACGATGTTCTTTATTGCAGTCATGTGTTCTGGTTTTTCTCTACATTTCTTCTAGGTTGAAGATCTACTTGTGCATTTTAGATATGTTGATTAGAAATGTTCAAAGGTGCTATATCTAGAATTTGGTGTGTTGGATTGTTGTGCAAAAGAATTTGTGTTCACCAGTGTGTCAACTATGTATTTCAAAGATGTCTAGGAGAAATATCTTTGCTCCACATTTCTCTGCAGTTATGTTTTAGGTCTCACAGATCTAAAGAAGTATTGATAGTGTTGGTATCTTTCTTCAGTTGAAGTGGCTGAAGGCTTGGAGCTAAGGAAGTATGTTTCTTGAGTAACAATGTATGACAAAGTTTTCTAAGTGTAGTGGGTGTGTACATTCTTTAAGTGGAAGTTGTTGTGAAGGAGTTTGTTGGATTTTAGAGTGCTTTTAGAATATTGTAGATCATGTTCAAATGTGTTGTGTGGTTCACAAGTTGTCCTTGGATTTAAGGAAGTGTTTACTTAAAATTTTTATGGTGTTTACAATACATGTTATGCATATCTATTATTTGTAGAAGCATGTTGTAGCATGGTATTGTTGATATGGGTCCTAGCTAAGGTTTAGTGTGGTCCACTTTCACTTCTATCTGCCATGGAAGTGTTTTGGCATCAACCTAATTTCAATTTGCATGTTTGAGTTGCATAGTCAACCTTGGAGAATATTTCAAGGTTGAAGATGGTATAAGTAAGAGTTGAGTTGTTGATGGATGATGAGATAGAAAAGTATTATGCAAATTGCAGAGTTATAGAGTGCAAAATTAAGAAGTGCAGATGGAGCTTTCAATTGTTAGATTGTTGGATATAGTGAGCATAAGGTGTCTACAATTCTTCAATTAGACTGCAAAGGTGTTGGTGACATTGTGGTGGATTCTCTATTGCATTGAGATAGTTTTCTCTATGTAACATTTCTTTTCTATTGTCTTTTCTATTTTAATAGTGATCCTTTGGTAGCAATCCTTTCTTTCTTTGGGTAGTGAGCCCTATTGTATTCGGTATTGTTATTACTTATATTGTGAGCTAATCCTCACCCTAGGTTTTCCCATCTTGGGTTTTCCACGTAAATCTAGTGTTCTTTTATGTATGGTGTTTAGATTTTTAGTTTCAGTCATTTTATTTTCATGCTAATTCATCATAACAGAATAAGGGTTTATCGAATGGATGTGGATCTAAATGTTTAATGAGGGTTTTAAATTTTTAAGGTACAACCGATTCACCCCCTCTTAGTTGTCTTTTGCATTCAACATGTTTGGTCTTATGGTTTGGGATTCAATGTTGGTGCTCTTTGGATGTTGTACTCCTATTTTATAGTTCAATGTGTTATCGAGGAGGTTTTTGTGAATTGTAGAAGGTTGAAAGTGTTGTTAGTTATCTAGACTTGTCTAGGAAATGCTCCACATTTCTTTGCATTGATGTCTCTTCTCCTGTGGCTTGGTGAATGTGTTTTCAATGTTTGTGTGGTGTCTTAGGTCCAATTTCAAGTGTTAAAGTGATCCACAAGTTGATTTTCTAATGCCATATATTCTGGTTATGTATTATGTGCTTCTTGAATAAGGTATTTTGTTCCTATTTGATCTACAATGGCTATTCATGGCATGCCAGTATGAAAGAAGTGTATGGAAGTGTTGTTGGATGTTCAAGGAACATCCCCATATGATCTGCACATTGCTAATTGGCTATTTTGGTGCCACATTTTGTCTTGATTTGGCTTTCTTGGTCTTTTGTGGATATCTGGCTGAAAGGGATTATTCTTTTGTTTACACAATTTTCTTTGGGGTTTGTGCCAACAATTAAAGATGTCTTGTGTTAGATTTGGTTCCTAATCTATCTTGTTTGGGACCACATCAGGTTAATTCAATTGGAAGAGTGTTTATGGGTTGACTAGTTGTGTACTTCATGTTTCATCCATATTTTTTCTTGATACTGACTTATGTTGATGTGTTCCAACATGTAAATTGTTTCAGATCACAGTGGAAGAAGTGCTAAGATTTTTTTTCATCTATATTTTCTAGATATGACAACATTATTTTTTGATGGCTGACTAGTTGAATTCATTGTAACTAGTTGAATTCATTGTTTATCTTCTTCCTGGCTGACCTAATTAAAATTTTAAAGTGTTGTGGTGGATTTAAATGCAAGATAATTTCAAATGCAAAAATATAGAGTAGCGTACAAGTGCAAATAAGTGTGTGTGTGTGTGAATTGTATTGAATATCTAGCAAAGATAGTGCTAAAGTGTGTGAAAGGAAAAATTGATTGTGCTTTAATGCCTTAGTCAGTAGAGTGAATTGTTGAAAAATATTGTAATCTCTTATAAAAAAATTGTATCCTAATCTGAGATTGTGAATCTCATCAAGTCCTCTTTATCTTGCTTCTAAAGTTGTGTTGGCTTTAGTTTTGCAAGTCTTGTATCTTTCTCTAAGGCAGTGTTCCTTTTTGTAAGAAGTGAGCCCTTATATTATGAGTTAACTCTCACTATGGTTTTTATCTCATTGGGTTTTCCATGTAAATTTGGTATTCTACTATGCATGTGTGTTATTTGATTCATCTTTCTTTGCTATTTATTTGGTTAGAATTAGAGGTTATATATCTTTTATTACTGAGGATTATTGGTCATACTAAGGGTTTAAATTGCTATATCTATTTAAGGGTTTTAGTTGAGTTAAGAAGTTTGCATTGTGTTAAATATTTTCTAAGTTTCAAAAAAGTTTGAAGTTTTTGATAAGATTGATTCACCCCCCTCTTAGTCTCTGGGAGATTTCAACAATTGGCATCAAAGCCAATTTATTTTGAAGAACCTTAATAGCTTGAGGAAAAGATTTAGGATGGAAAATTATGGTTCATACAAGGGTCCTAGGTTTGATGGGACTAATTAATCTTTCTAAAATTTTTGAATGGAAGGACATCTAAACTCTCTTGGGTTTGGTGATTGGAAATCAATCAAAAGTGGTTATACTGAACCTACCAATCCTCTTACAAATCTAGCTGAAATCAAACTATATGAGTGCAATGCCAAATCTAAGAATGCTAATTTGTGTGGATTAGTTGATTCAAAACTTTTCAAGGTGATGAATTGTAGTTCTATGAAAGATTCTTGGGAAAATCCTAGTAGAATCTATGAAGGAGATACTAAAGTGAAGCAAGCCAAGATGCAGATATTTAAGAGCATATTTGATACTCATGGGATGATAGAATATGAAGAAATAACAAGTTATATGCTTTTGGTACAATAAGTTTCCTCTGGCATCTCCAGTCTTGGTGGTGAAGTAAAGGAAAGTAAAATTGTGAAGAAGGTTTTGAGATCTCTCCCAAAATATTACAATCTTAAAGTGTTTTACATTGAAGAGTTTAAAGAACTAGATTAGTATTTAGTTGATGAAATGTTTGGTGATCTAATTACCTTTGAGATAAGAGAAATTGATAAATATGTTTCAAAAATAGAAGCTGCTTTCAAGGCCAATAAAAGGATTGAAGATGAGGCTCCTAATCTAAATGAAAACTTTGATGAAGTTGAAGCTAACTTTTTGAGAAGATTGAAGAAAGATGCCAACAAATATAAAGGTAAGTTACCTTTCAAATGTTTCAATTTTGGAAGGATTGGCCATTTTGCATCTAAATATCCTTATAAATAATCAAATGATAGTAATAAAAGAGACAAGGTTAAAAGGTTCTCTATTCCAAGGAAAGTAGTGGCTCCTTAGAGGATGAGGAGAATGAATCAAATGATGAAACCTTCTTTATGGCCTTTAATTCTACTAACAAAAAGTGTAGTGTTGAAAAATGTAAGGAGTTTGACTCCTTGAGTGATGAAGATATGTTTTCCTCTAATCTAGAATCTATGGAACTTGAAGGTTGGGATTTCAATTCAGATGATTGGGGAATAGATTTTGAAGGAAAACTCTAGTCTACTCTAGAATACCTAAATGAAGCAAAGGGACTAAATAATAATATGAAAGCTTGCTTGCAAATTTAAAGGAAGAAACTGATAAACTAAAAATTTAAGTAGAAGAAGGCAAAGAATGTGAAATCAAACTAATAAGGTAGAAGTCATGATATTTGATTTAAAAGTAAATATTGAGGAAGGCAAGAGGATTGAAGATCAATTGAATGTCAAGCTCAATGAAAAAAATGTTTAATGTTCAAAACTTGAGGAGGAAATTGTCACTCTTAGGAATGCCTTGAAAAGAGAAAAAGAAGAAATTAATAAAGGAGAAAATTATAGTCATAATGATAGCTCCAAATCAATTGGAAGGCTTGAAACAAAGGAGGAGAAAGCTTGCATTGAAGATTCTGAGAAGAATGGATCTGGAGATGAAAAGGCTGCTCAAAATGGAAAGAAAGAAAGTGGATCCAATTCAAAGTTCTCTATCTGCAAGGCAACATGTTCCCACAAAGTTCAATCAATCCTTTTAAAGTTACTATTTTTATTGCAATAAACTGGGGCATAAGGCTATTGATTGTAGAATTAGACTAAGAAGGAATGATGACATGAGTAGAAGATAATTTATGCCTCAAAGAAATAGCACTATCTCACTTCATGGATATTTCTATTCTTGCAAAAACTATGGTCACAAGGATGATGAGTGTAGATCGAAGGTGAAGAGAAACAACCTTATTCCAAAGAAAAACATTGCGTGCCACAAATGCAATAAATTGGGACATAAGGAAAATCATTGCAGAAATGGTTTTGTAAAGCCACCTGTTCATAAAAAGGATGGAACCTCTAATCAGTAAAGAAAGTATAATGAAAAGGAAGAATAATATCAAGAGAATGAAATGAAGGATGAGTCTACACTTGTACATTCTACATAAGATTCTAAGATAAACTGAGATAGAGTATTGTCTTAGGGGGAGATTTTATTTGTAGAGCTTTTAGCCCCCTGAAAAGAACACGATGTTGAAGTTTTCAACATAAAGGGTTAGAGCCATTGGAATATAAAGTTGTTGTGCATAAATGAACCTTTTGATAAAGGTTCTAATAGAAGTAGATGAGTGAAGGATGATATGCTTATTCTAAGTGATATCATTTCAATTTAGTGTACCACACATAAATTTAAGCCAAGGCATTCATCATGCATACTCTTTGGTAAAGTCAAGGTATTTTTGTTCGTACCTTATGACCAAAAAGGGTTTTGTCTTATGGTGTAGAAGATAAGTTGGTCAAGATGTGATGGTGTTATATCTAAGTTCTCAAGTATTTACACCTTCTAATGTGAAAGAAATAAGTAATAGAAGTTTTGTCTATGCTCTAGTAGAATAAATCATTGATTGAAGACTTGTTGGAATTCTCCACATTCCTCAAGAAAGGATGATTTGTCCATATAGTATTATGGAAATATTTAGGAATGTTTAGCACATACATCTTTGGAGTATTAGATGTTCTAGTGTTATACAAGTCTAGGTTTCAAATGACAAGTATACTACAGGTAGTTTTGGTTGCCTATCTATTCTTCAAAACATATGTTTGGGTACTTGTGTAGATTAGGCTATGTACAAATTAGTTTTAAAGCTTGTGTGGACATTCTACATGTCTCAATGTATTTAAAGAATGGTATATCATGCACACAATATGTTTTGATTAAAGGGAAAAACAAGTTTTGAAGGGACCCAGAACCCTTTACAACTGAGGATTCAAAATGCTACTAAGGAAAATATTAAAAAGACCACCAGCAACAACCCAATAGCCAAAAAACACAAACGGGTGGGTGCTTAACTAAAAGTAAGACAAAAGACCACCATCAACACCCAACAACTACACAACAACAAAACAACCTAAAAGAAACCAACCCCCAACAAGAAACAAAAAGAAAGAAAGAAAAGACCACACACTAATTCAAGCCACCCAGAGTGTTGGTGACCTCAATCTATTAGTTCTTATTCCTCTTGACCATGTCTAATAGCTCTTTCTTCTCGGCATCAAAAGTTTTCTTCCAATCAGCCAACTCTCTGCCAACAAGACCTTTGTCGTCATCTTTAGCAACTTTTTTTCCCTTTCCCTTGGCCACATGATCTTTCTCCATAAGCTCAGAGAAGTAAGCCTGATCCTCCCTGAGCTCACTAATTTTCCTAAATAGGACTTCCAAGGAGTTCGCACTGTTCTTGACCGAGATATGGCACACCTACATTAACTTCTTGATGTCGTATTTATGCCTAAAATCTTGGCATCCAAAGCTGCCAATTTATCCTCACGCAGAGACTTAAAATCATGATAAGAACCCTCAAGTTCCACCATTCTATCAATAAGAATGTCCGGAGCAGAACCCTTTAGAACACTCTTTATATTCTCTTTTAAGCCTCTGATTTTAATATTGATTTTGTTGAACTCTTGAAGAGTCCACTTAGCCAATTTAAAGGTACCAGTCGCCCCAAACATAGCCATATCGAGTAAATCAAACATGGAAGTAGCATCATCATCAAGGTAAGAAAAGTCCTCAGAAAGAGGATTTACCTTCAAAGGCTCCTATTTGGCTTTGCTCTTCTTTGCATTCTGTTTTGTTACATGCAATATGTTTTGTTGCCATATTTCAAGAAATTCCTAAGCAATCTCATGAGAAATCTATGAAAATAATCTTTAGATACTTGAAGGGTACTCCAAATTATGGCCTATGGTATAAAAAGGATAAAAACATTTCCTTGAGTGCCTATACTGATGTTGATTTCCTAGGTTGCGTTGATGACCAAAGAAGTACAAGTGGAAGTGCATTCATTTTGGGAGAAATATTATTCTCATGGATCAATAAAAAGCAAGATTCAATGTCTTTAACCACAACAAAAGCTCAATATATTTCTGCAACATCTTGTTGTACTCACATGCTTTGGATGAAGAAAACTTTGAAGGATGTGAAGGTGGTTTATAATGAACCTATTCCTATACTATGTGACAATACAAGTGCTATTAATATCTCCAAGAATTTGGTAATGCATTCAAGAACAAAACAATTTTCAATCCGATATCTCTTTCTGAGAGGGAAAGTTGTAGAACATGAAGTTAAAATAGACTGTGTGCATACCAAGGATCAGATTGTAGACATTTTCACTAAGGCACTTTCAAAGGATACTTTTGAGTATCTCTGGTAGAAGTTAGGGGTGATTTCCCCTCCTTGATCTAAATATATGTATAGATGGTGTATCTATCTAGAGGGATAAATTCATGTCATAACCTTTTCTCTTGGATTGATGAGTGCTACCTCTCAGGGGGGTTGGTAGAAAGGGGGAGTCTTGAAGAAGTTGTGCAATTTTTGTGCATGTATAACTATTTGAAGATGATGTTCCCTTTGAATTTTCTATTTTTTTGTGTAGATGTGTATGGCCTTTGTCCTTGATGTCAAAGGGGGAGAGTGAGTAGTTTGTGTTTCCATCAATGCCAAAGGGGGAGATATTTGGCATTTTTTGTCATTGATGTCAACACTATTTGTTGGTTTTCCTTGAATATTGTTTGATGTTTGGTGTCATTGGTTTCAATACTTGGTGTTGTTGCACATGCTTGTGAGATTGTTTCCATTAGTTTTCAACACTAGAAGAGGTAGTTTCTTTGATCAATATTGGTTGTCTTTATTGAAAATATTTAGTTTGTGCTATCATTGATATATATATGATGTGTTGTTGTAGTTCATGGTTGGATGTCATGCCTTATCTAAGAAGTGTTACTGAATTTCATGGTTAGATGTCATGCCTTATCTAAGAAATGTTGTTGAAGTTCATGGTTGGGTGCCATGCCTTACCTAAGAAGTGTTGCTAAAGTTCATGGTTGGATGCCATGCCTAATCTAAGAAGAGTTGATAAAGTTCATGGCTAGATGTTATGTCTTGTTTCATGTCAAGGAAAGTTATATTGTGCATTATTGTTGTTAGTAGAGTAGATTTGATAATGATATATTCAGATGAGGATTAGAGGCATTGAGATGAGGATTATAAGCATGAGTGATAGTGGAGAGATGTTGCTAAGGGTATATTGTATGTATTATGCTCTCTCTTGATGTTCTTGATGAAGCATGTGTTGTTGAAAGAAAGTTTTATCCTTCACAAGTAGTGAAAAGGTTTATGTTTCAATAAGTTTCCATGAAGACTGTCTAAGAGAATGCTCTACATTCCTCCAATGTTGAATATTTCATCTTGCAGTTTAGGATTCAATGCTAGTGCTCTATGGATGTTGCACTCCCATGTTTTTAGGTCACCTGTGTTGTCGAGGAAGTTTTTGTGAATTGCAGAAGGTTGAGAGTGTTGTTAATTATCTAGACTAGTCTAGGAAATACTTTGCATTTCATTGTATTGATGTCTTCATTCTTGCATCTTGTTGATTGTACTTTCAATATATGTGCAGTATCTTAGTTCCAATTTCAAGTGTTAAAGTGGTTGACAAGTTGATCTACTAATGTCATATCTTTTGGTTATGTATTCTATGTTGCACTATATTGTCATTAGTGTTGTCATTGATGTCAAACTTTAGTATGGTATTGATGAGAAGATGTTTTTGTTGTTGAGTAGGTGTTGCAAATGCAACATGGTCACTTGGTTTCCAAGTGATTTTGAGAAAATTTGTATAAAGAATGTACAAGGTGTCATGGATGTGTTCTCCACACTTATCCACAAATTTTGAGAATTTTTTTATAAATAATGTACAAGGTGTCATGGTGTGGTTTGGATGTGATGATAAAAAGTATTTGAAGGTGTTATATCTAGAGTTTCAAGTTCTAGATTGTGTGGTAGTAGAATGTATGTTTGACAATGTTTGGCTTGTGATGAGGGATATCTAGGAGAAATGGAATTGCTCCAAATTTCTCCATGTTGAGGTTTCATGCCTTGTGTATTTGGGAATGTGCTAATAATGTGTGTATCATCTTCCCTTGGTTAGTTTGGTGTTCAAGTGTTCTGCAAGCTTGGTTCATGAGTTGTATCTTTGTGGTAGTTTGACAAGTTGCACAAGATGATAGAATGTTTAGTTTCATGTGTTTGTGCCAAAAATTGAATATTTTGTTTATATTGGAATATTCCAGGGTGATACCTGATCTGGTGGATATTTTCAGTGAGAATTGAAGTGTCTCCAAATCTCTAATTTTTGCACCATAAGAAAGAGCTCAGCATCCTGATTCCAACGCAACTCGAACAGAGCGAAAAGGAGTTCGTTTGCAGAAGTTATGACCAGTCAAACCTTTGGTCAAACTAGCATCAGAAGGCATCCAGAAGGTGGAAAAAAATGATCATCTCAGAAATCGACGATACCAACATCATCGTAAAGAGCTCGTCGAGATGATTCCGACGACGTTCATTTCGTCAAAATTCGACATCGTACGCGAGAGTTATCAGCGGTCAAAGCTTTCAGTTGACTCTTGATGTGGACCGTACGGATGTTGACGTCATTCCATACTGTATGGCCAGTGCAGTGGACAAACCATAATTTAACATGTGGCATCCATGTCGACATTGTACAGAACCAGTCATATGCTGACATGTGTCATCCGTACACACTCGGCATTGAGGTGGCGGCTAAGTCAGCAGTACGTGGTCCAGTCAGCAGATACATGGCAGGAAGAGTCACCATCCACGTCAGCGTCGACAGGGAATAGCGTTCTACCACGTGGGAGTGGTCGGCATACACATCGGCACATAGGTGGTTTCAACAGCGAATGATGTCTTTTCATGTGGCACTCGCTGGGGACTCCGTGTGTTTCCTCCTCCCTCCTTCGACCTCGGCGAGTTGGTTGTTTGTTTTAACAAAACTTTGGAAGGACTCGAGCCCGTGACCTTGGTCATAACCGCTAGACGTGTTCACCATTGCACGGGCCACCGCCCGTTCAATATACTATTAGAGCAGGTTGTTTTTGTTGTTTAAAATTTTGGTATGGGTTTTAAAACATGGCCGGCGGGGTTGGAACCACCGACCACCCCTTTAATTAAAAAATAAGCCACCGGTAGGCCGCGGGATAGTTCCTGCTTATATATAGGCCACAGTTTGTTTTGTTGTAGAATTTGGCCTGAGACCTTAGTTAAATTGCTTGTTTTTGTTGTAACCCTATAACCTCTTAAACCAAAAGGGAATAGAGGACAGATCTGTCATACTACAAGTTGTTAGACAGTGGTTAGGCATTTAATTATTTTGTTAAGCCTATTTTGGCTTATTTTTATGTATAAAAGGGGGTGTGAGGTGAGAGTTGGGGATTCAAATTTTGCAGGTGAAGTTAGACGAGTTAGAGGAACAGCTGATAGGTGTTACGAAGGATATTTTCTAAGCCATCTTTGTACGTTGGAGCGTTGTTATGCTGCCGAAGTGATGGTCCTGGTGCTTGTACTTGATTTTGGAGATTAATCGGATCGGTCGTACTCTATTGGAGCCAACCCGGAGACGTAGTCACATTTGTGGCGAACTCCGTAATCAAATTGTTTGCGCCTTCTATCTTCTTCTTCTCTCTCACCTTCTCTCAATTCTATTTCTCACTTTAAGTTTGATGCATAATTCCATTAATGTATGCGTGAATTCTATCCCCTTTAATTTGTTTTTAATTAAGCATTCAGATTCGCAAATAGTCTAGATCCTATACAGATCAATACCACAATACTGGTTTACAATTTCGTTAAGGAAGGAAAATTGCAAAAATGCTCCCATGAATTTTTTTTTTGGTTTTTAGGGGTTCACAAAAACCAAGGTGTTCATATGGACTCAAAATGGGTTCACTCGAACCCCCCTTCGAGCAAACCCTCTTTATTGATGGGACCCACCTTTTGGCACATTTTTTAAAATGAAGATAAAGGAAAATTCAAAAAAAGGGGGGTTTGTATGGACCCCCTTTCGAGAAAATCCCCCTTCGCTCAAAAGGGTAAGAGGGTTCGCTCGAAGGGGGGGTCCATATGAACCCCCCTTTTTTCCCCTTCTCCCCCTCTTCTACCAATCTCTACAATTTTTTTCCTTTCGAAGCTTATGTTGATGATGAAAATGGAGGAGACTTCACATACCCAACTAGATGATGGTAGTCCTTAGAATAAGCTATCCATGAAATATAATTTTAATATGTTTTGGTTTTATTATTTATTTTTTTTAGTTTGATTAGACATATGTTTTTCACCAAAAATCAAGCTCTTTGTTCTACACGTGGAAAAATAGCAAATTATCAAAAAAAATTGAAAAATATCAGTGCACTAGATATTGATGTCCCTGATCCAACAAAAAAAATTTGAATTTTGATACATACAAAAAAAGTTATGTTTCAGCCAATAAATCATGTCTAAATTGTAACTAGTTTGAATTTGAAACTTAATCAAGAAAAAATATTCAATGAAATGCTATGAAACCAATTCCATGCACTATATATCATAGTTATGAATCTAAATTAAAAAAAAATATAATTTTATCCTTCATAGAAAAAAAGTTGTGTTAGCCAGTAACACCACTCTTTAAAAATGGTGTTTACTGTTAAAAACTAAATTTGAAAGGAGATGTAAAAGGAAGTGCAATTTGATTCCAAAATTTTTGAAAAAAGTATATTTAGAATCTACAGACAAAGTGTCACAAATCACTAGTTTGCATCTTCAAATTCCTCATGGTTTAGCCACTATAGGTGCTCAAAAATGAAGATTTAGTTAAAAAATAATTGTGCAATGTCTAGTTTGGCCAAAAATTGTACTCGTATTGTGGGATCACCCTCTAGGATATTGTATAATGTTTTTACATGGTCAACAAGATTTTTTTAGACATGGTGAAGTGTGTATGTGGTTTCTTGATAGTGTTAATATCATTTTGGTTGACCTAGTGTGTTAGCATTGTTTATTGATGTGCTTTGTGGTTTGTGGAAGCTTGGTGTAGTGCATCGATGTAGATTTGGGTCATATAGTGATGGATATTCATATAGTGAGATAATCCTCATCACGGTTTTTACCTTATTAGGTTTTCCACATAACATTTGGTTTTCTATTATGTATGGTTGCGGATGTGTTGATGTTTCATTTATTTTATTTCTTTGAAGATTAATAAGGGTTTGAAGATTTTAATATATAGCCGATTCACCCTCCCTCTCAGTTGTCCTTTGTGTCTAACAATTGGTATTAGAGTTGCGGTTATTTGGAAGAAGCTTAACCACCTGAGGTAGATCTAGATGGTGCACAAAAATTGTGTCAAAGCTCCTATGTTTGATGGAACAAATTATTCCTTTTGGAAAGCCAGGATGGAATCCTTTCTTGTCTCATTGGGGATGAAAGCTCCTATTTTCTTGTGTTAACCCTTGGTGTGGTCAGCCTTCAATTCTTTCCACTAAAGAGGTGTTTGGTTCCAACCTAGTTGGTGGTTGCACATTCGAGGTACATATGTTTCATTGAGGCTAACCTAGAGAAGGTTTTTTGAGGTTGCAAAGGATATATATACAAGGTCAATTATTGGATAAGTGTGTGGTGTGATGTGTGGTGCAAAATGATGAGGATGTGATTATGTGTTGAGATCTAAACACAAGTAGGAATGCCTAAGACTATTGGAAGCAGTGAGGAGTTTAGGTGTCTACATTTTAGTGTGCTTGAAGTTATTGGAGGCATTGAGTTGAAGGTTGTGGATGGTTATGGTGGTTTCTCCATTTGATATGAGGTAGTGAACCTCCTTGTAACTAATTCTTTTTAATCTGGAAAAAGTGATATTCTTGGATAGTGAGCCCTTCGTAGTGAGCCTTTCTTTCTTTTAGATAATGATTCTTTTGGGTAGTGAGCCCTTTTGGCAGTGAGCCTCTTGTAATCGGTTTTGATATTCATATAGTGAGATAATCCTCATCGTAGTTTTTACCTTATTGGATTTTCCACGTAACATTTGGTTTTCTATTGTGTATGGTTTTGGATGTGTTGATGTTTCATTTGTTTCCTTTGTAAGGGTTTGAAGATTAATAAGTGTTTGAAGATTTTGATATATAGCTAATTCAGCCCCCTCTCAATTGGCCTTTGTGTCTAACAATCAGTATCAGAAACTGAGGTTCTTTGGAAGAAGCTTAACCACTTGAGGTAGATCTAGATGGTGCACATAAATTGTGTCAAAGCTCCTATGTTTGATGGAACAAATTATACCTTTTGGAATGCTAGTATGGAAGCCTTTATTGTCTCATTAAGGATGGAAGCTCCTATTTTCTTGTGTTAACCCTTGGTGTGGTTTGCCTTCACTTCTTTCCACCAAAGAGGTGTTTGGTGCCGACCTAGTTGTTGTTTCTTACCTTATTGGGTTTTCCATGTAAAATTTGGTTTTCTATTGTGTATGGTTGTGGATGTTTCATTTGTTATCTTTCTAAGGGTTTGAAGATTAATAAGGGTTTGCAGATTTTAATATATAGCTGATTCACACCCCCCTCTCAGTTGTCCTATGTGTCTAACAATTGGTATCAAAGCTAAGGTTCTTTGGAAGAAGCTTAACCACTTGAGGTAGATATGGATGGTGTACAAAAAATTGTATAAAGAATGTACAAGGTGTAATGGATGTTTTCTACATTGTTCTCCACACTTCTTCATTATAAAAAAATATTTTATAAAGAATGTACAAGGTTTCATGGATGTGTTCTGCATTGTTCTCCACACTTATCCATAAATTTTGAGAAAATTTGTATAAATAATGTATAAGGTGTCATTGTGTGGTTTAGATGTGATGATAAAAAGTATTTTAAGGTGTTATATCTATATTTTCAGGTTCTTGATTGTGTGGCAGTAGAAGATATGTTTGATAGTGTTTGGCTTGTGAAGAGGGATATTTGGGAGAAATGGAATTGCTCTGCATTTCTCTATGTTGAGGTTTCATGTCTTATGTATTTTGGAATATTCTAGGATATTGTGTAATGTTTCGACATGGTCCACAAGATGTTTCTAGACATGGTGAAGTGTGTATATGGTTTGTTAATAGTTTTAACATCAGTTTGGCTAACCTAGCATGTTAGCATTATTTATAGATGTGCTTTGTGGTTTGTGGAAGCTTGTTGTAGCATGTCGATGTAGATTTGGGTCCTAGTTAACCCTTGGTGTGGCCCACCTTCACTTCTTTCCACAAAAGAGGTGTTTAGCACCGGCCTAGTTGGTGGTTACACATTTGAGGTTGTACCGTAGAAAAAAGGCAACTTGCTTGATTTGGGGAATAGTTAATGATAAATTGAACTTAATGAGGCCTTGATTTGGTGTTGCGAGGTGTTTTTCACATCCACACTAGGTCTTGGACCCTTTCAAATGCATTTAACGATGTCTTGTGAAGGTGTTGTAAAACATTTCTACACTTTTCTAGACTCTTCTTATTATAATTCAACTAAAAATCACCTTTTTTATCCCTTGTCAAGTCCTATATTAAAGTGTTGTAAAGTCTTGTAACAATATTTCACTCTTTTCTAGGCTTGTTATCACTATTTACACCTTTCTTAAATGCTTTATTTTACCCCTTTATGCACTCATAAGACTTAATTAAGTGTATTTTTGAATATAAACATGACAAAGCTCATTAAATGCAACTTAATTCTCAACACCCACTTACAAGCCTAGAGTGGGACCCATTCGCCATGGGTGTCGAATGAGTCCCTCTTGGCTCCAAATTCAAAATAATTCAAACTAATTGAAAATTTCTTTAAGGTATTTATTCAAAAAGACCTTATGCTAGCCTGTGATGATGTATTATTGGGTAATTAGGAATAAGAGTGTATAAATAATTATTTTTCCATCCATTTCAACCCCCCATAAATCTCTTAACTCATTCACACATCTCTCATCATTCATTCATCATCTATCTTCTCTATCAAGTCAAGCAAGTTAGGGTTTCATCATTGTAGGTCTTCAAGTTAGCTTCATAAGACATTCAAGGACATATTCTTCATGTTTTTCTCCATAACTTCAAGATCAAACATCATGGAAAGGTATTAACTCCATTGTTCCATGTTTCATTACATTCTTTCATCATTTTGGTTTAATTACCTAAAAGGGGTTTGACCAAGGCAAACCCCCATGCCCTAACATCTAGCATTTCTTCTTCTCTTCTTGTGTGTTTGCAAATTTAAGCATCATGGAAGGTTGGAAATCATTGAATATTGCATTGCAAAGTTGTTCAAGTCATCTCTTCATTGGATAAGGAAAAATATCAACAAAAAGTTACTTTCAGGCCCGAATCCGACAATTTTAGAACCAAACACTTGGAGAAGCAAAAAGTGCAGACTGAAAGCTCCTGTTTCCACTTTTGAATCTTCAAAAATTCAAAAGTGGACTCATTCTCCATGGGTAGCGAATGAGTCCCACTTCTAGGCTTAATTTTGGTTTTCTGCATTTTTAGATACCCTTTTGTCCGAAATAGGTTCAAGAATAGTTTTACAGAATTGAGACTGATTCACCCAGAATGGCAAATGAGTCCCACCAGGCCTAAAAATTAGAATCAACAATATTTCAAAGTTCATTTCAAGCCTCCAGTAAGTTTACAGGTACACTTCAATTTCATTCAGTTCTATTACAGTTTGCATTCATTTCTAGGTGTTTTTGCATTACACAATGTGTTTTCAAAAAAGTTGTTTTTCTTTAGTTTACATTGAATAATCAATCCCTTTTATTAGTTTACTGCATCTAGATCATTGAATTTAGGCATAATTCCATCATACATACATTAGATTGAGTGAAATACCTAGATTTTGGGTGTGGGATCTATCTCTTTTCATTAGGTGAAATATCCTAATTGAGCAAAAGAGAGTCATAGCATCTTCCACCTTAAAATATTTGGTTCAAAGGTGCATACGTTTCATTGAGGCTAACCTAGAGAATTTTATTTGAGGTTGTGAGGGATATATATTCAAGTTCAATTGTTGGATAAGTGTGTGGTGTGATGTGTGGTGCAAAATTATGAGGATGTGATTATGTGTTGAGATCTAAGTGCAAGAAAGAACTCCTAAGACTACTGGAAGCAGTGAGGAGAAGGTACCTAAATTTTAGTGTGCCTGAAGTTACTAGAGGCAGTGATCCAAAGGTTGTGGATGGTTATGGTGGTTTCTCTAGTTGCTCTGAGGTAGTGAACCTCCATGTAGCTAACTCTTTTTAGTCTTTTTGTAATTTGGAAGAAGTGATATTCTTGGGAAATGAGCCCTTGGTAGTGAGCCTTTCTTTCTTTTAGATAGTGATTCCTTTGGGTAGTGATCCCTTCTGGTAGTGAGCCTCTTGTAATTGGTTTTGATATTCATATAGTGAGATAATCCTCATTGTGGTTTTTACCTTATTGGGTTTTCCACATAACATTTGGTTTTCTATTGTGTATGGTTGCAAATGTGTTGATGTTTCATTTGTTTTCTTTCTAAGGGTTTCAATATTAATAAGGGTTTGAAGATTTTAATATATAATTGATTTACTCCCTCCCTCATAGTTGTCCTTTATGTCTAACAATTGGTATCAGAGCTGAGGTTCTTTGGAAAAAGCTTGACCACTTGAGGTAGATCTAGATGGTGCACAAAAATTGTGTCAAATCTCCTATGTTCGATGGCAAAAATTATGCCTTTTGGAAAGCCATGATGGAAGCCTTTCTTGTCTCATTAGGGTTTGGAGCATGGAAATCGGTTGAAGATAGATATACTATACCTTCTAGTCCTCCAAAAAGTGAAGAGGATATCAAGGAGTACGAAAATAATGGAAAAGTGACGAATGTTATTTTGAGTAGGATTTATAATTCAAAACTTGTGAAAGTAATATGCTACAATACTACTAAAGAGGTTTGCAAGAAGTTGAAAATCGTTTATGAAGGAGATGCTAAGATCAAGCAAGAAAAGATGCAAAATTTCAAAGCCAAATCTGAAACACTAAGGATGTCAGAGGATGAAGATATTGTAGGCTACATGCACAAGGTGGATGAAATTGTCAATGCCATGAATGGTCTTGGTGGAAATTTTGAGGAAAGTGAAATTGTGAAAAACGTATTGAGATTCCTTCATAAATCTTATAGTGCTAAAGTTTTTGCTATTGAGGAAGCTTAGAATCTATATAAATATACTAGATATAAAATTTTGGTTCTTTAACTACTTTTGAATTAAGAGATTTTGACAAAGATGCTTCAAGGAAAGAAACTACTTTTAAAGTCAACAAGAAAGAGCTGAAATATGAATCTAATCTTGATGATCTTGATAAGGTGGAAGAAAATTTTATAAGAAGATTGAAAAAGGGCACTGGAAAATACAAAGGTAAGTTACCCTTCAAGTGTTTTAATTGTGGAAAGATAGGTCATCATGCTTCAAAATGTCTAGAAAAAGTTTCAAATGACAAACATAAAGATCATAAAGGTAAATATTTCAAGAAGAGTTATTATGTTAAAGAAGATAATGGTACATTTGATCATGGGGAATTAGACTATTCAAATGATGGAAGTGACAAATTCTTGTTCATGTCTTTGAAGGTTGGATCTAATTTTAATAACCCTAAAAATGTGTGAAGGAAACTACTTTGAAAGTAGGTCACAATATTGAAGGAGCTATGTTGACTACCTTTCATGCAAGAGAGGAGAGAAACTCCTAGATAATTGATAGTAGATGCTCAAATCATATGATAGGTGATAAGAGTAAGTTCGTTAATCTTAAGAATTAAGATGGTGGTATTGTTAAGTTTGGTGATGACACATCTGCTACGATCTGTGGAAAATGCTCAATTAGTTTTGATGGATAGCATAAGAAAAATGACGTTCTTTATGTCAAGGGTCTCTGGCATAATCTTCTCAATGTGGGAAAAATGTGTAGTATAAGATTCAATCTGGTGCATCAAGATGATGGTTGTGAAATCAGAAAAGGAAATCTCATAACTTTGGTTGCAGCAGGAACAAGGGTAAGAGGAAATGTTTATCAACTCAAAAGTATTGCCACTGGTAAGTGCTTTAGGACACAAATTAATGAAATCTGGCTATGGAATAGAAGAATGGGTCACATAAATTTTGATAGCCTAGTAAAGATCAACTCTACTCATGCTATGAGAGACTTGCAAAGAATTACAAAGCCTATGAATGTCAATTTGGAAAATAGACAAGGAAGATGTTCATAACTAAGGAATATTCTAATGTAGGACCTTTGGAGTTGGCACATACAGACCTATGTGGACCTACTAGAACAAGAAGCTCTCAAGGTGACATGTATTTTATGTTCTTAATAGATTATTATTACAGAGTGACTTAGGTAACCTTTCTAAAAGAAAAATAAAAATCTCTAGATAAGTTTAACTTGTATTTAAATCTATGGTTGAGGATGAAATATATTTGGAAATGAAGTGTTTGATGTCTAACAGAGTTGGTGAGTTCACCTCAAATCAGTTTAATAGTTTTTGTGAAGATCATGGGATAAAAAGACAGTTATCAGCTCCTAGGAATCCATAGTAGAATGGAGTTGTGGAGAGGAAGAACAAGATAGTTCATGAAGTAGCAAAAATTGTGTTGAAGGAAGCAAGTCTACCAAATGTTTATTGGAGAGAAGCTATTCATACTGCAATTTACATTCCCAATAGAGTTCAAGAAAGAGTAAATAGTCCAAAGACCCCTATGAGCTATGGTATGGAAAGTTTTATGCAAGATCAGATGAAGGAATTTTCCTTAGATATTCTACAAAGAGCAAGGCATATAGGTGCTAAAGAAAAAGGATAAAAAATATAGTTGAAAGTGCAACTATCAAAGTGGACATGAACAATCACACTAGAGCTCAGTGTTGATAAAAGGATATGAATCTGATGAACCCGCTTGTAGAGAATAAGAATAAGAAGAAGATAAATAAAAAGAGATGCTAGTGGAAGAGGAAGAAGCTTTGGAAAAGAATCCTAAGACTCCTAAGTATGTGCAAAAGAATCATTTTGAGGATCAAAGAATTGGAGACAAAAGAAAAGGTTTGTTGACAAGAAGAAAAGTTGTCATGGTAGAGGAACATGTAAAATTTTATTTAATTTTTGAAGTAGAACTTAAAATAGTTATTGAAGTATGCAGGAATGAAAATTGAATCAAAGCTATGGAAGAAGAATTGAGGAAAATTGAGAAGAATCAGACATGCGAACTGGTCCAAAGGCTATCAAACAAGAATGTGCTAGGAACTAAATGGGTTTTTAGAAACAAGTTGAATGAGAATGGAGAAGTTGTTAGAAACAAAGCTAGGCTTGTGTGTAAAGGCTAATCACAAGCGGAAGGAATAGATTTTGAAGAGACTTTTTCTCTTGTAGCAAGAATGGAGGCTATTAGGATGTTTTAAGTTTTTGTGGCACATAAAAATTTCAAGGTATATCAAATGGATGTAAAGTATGCATTTTTGAATGGTGAGTTAGAAGAAGAGGTATACATTGAACAACCAAATTTTTTTTAGTTATTAGAAGATAATAATATGGCCTATAGATTGAAGAAGGCATTATATGGGATCAAAAAGGCTCCTAGAGCCTAGTATGCAAGATTGGACAAGTAATTATTGCAACAAGGATTCAAAAAGGGTACTTAAGATAGAAATCTTTATTTCAAAGTTGAGAGAGATCAAATCTTGATTATGACCTGTATGTTGATGACATAATGTTCAAAGGAAATGAGGAAATGTGTATAAGGTTTTGTAGAGGAGATGCAAAATGAGTTTGAAATGTCAATGTTTGGGGAGATGAATTTCTTCCTTGGGCTACACATCAGTCAATCAGAAAAAGTATGTCTTGTGGCAATATTTCAAGAAGATCATAGAGAATAACATATGGTAGAAGTAAAAAGGATATTTAGATATTTGAAGAGCACTCCAGACTATGGTATATGGTATTCTAAGGATAATGACTTCTCTTTGAGTTGTTATATAGATGTTGATTGTGAAGGTTGTGTGGATGAAAAAGAAGTATGTAAGTGGAGACACTTTCTTCCTTGGAAATAGACTAGTTTCTTGGTTAAGTAAGAAGCGGGATTTAGTGTCATATCTACTATAGAGGCAGAATATATTGCTGTAGAATCTTGCTACACATAGGTATTATGGACGAAGTAGACATTGAAAGATATTAGAGTATCATATGATGAGACTATTTCTATCTTGTGTGATAATACAAGTTCTATCAACATTTCAGAAAGTTTGGTAATGCATTCAAGGACAAAGCATATCTCTATCTAGTATTAATTTAAATGGGATAAAGTTGCTAAGAATGAAGTAAATTTGGAGTATGTGCCTACAAAGGATGAAATAGGAGACATTTTCACAAAGGCTCTTAGAAAAGATATATTTGAGTATCTCAGACATAAGCTATGGGTTATTACCCCTCCTTTTCTCAACTAGATTCATAAGATGGTGCATCTATCTAGGGGAGCAATTCAAGATGTATTTTTTTTCTTGGATTGATGATGACTACCTCTCAGGGGGAGTAGGTAGTGGTGTCTTTGGTTGGTGCAATTAGGGGGAGCATATCTTGTTCCTAAAGAGAGAGAGAAGATTCTGAAGTGGAGTATGTAGATGTTTCCCTTTGCCATTGATGTTAAAGAAGAGACTTTTCCGTTGATCGGGAGACACCACATATCATCCTCTTTGGGTGGAAAGTTGAGATCAAAGGGGTGTGAATTTAGATTGAAGGGTCCCTCCATAGGGGAAGAGGGGATAACCTCAATAGAAGGTTTGGGGGTGACAGGAAAAATCTCTAGAGGTTTTGTTGGAGAATCGAATGAGGGAAGAGGTGAGAATTCCCCTGGGGAAGGGGAATCTCTAAAGAATTCGAAAAGGGTATTGAAGATAGAAATTTTTATTTCAAAGTTGAGAGAGATCAAATCCTAATTATGGTTGTGTATGTTGATGACATAATCTTTGGAGGAAATGAGGAAATGTTTTAAATGTTTTGCAGACGAGATTCAAAATGAATTTGAAATGTCAATGTTTGGGGAGATGAATTTCTTCCTTGGGCTACAAATTAGTCAATTGAAAAAAGTATGTCTTATGGAAAGATTTCAAGAAGATCCTAGAGAATCACATATGGCAGAAGTAAAAAGGATATTTAGATATTTGAAGAGCACTTCAGACTATGGTATATGGTATTCTAAGGATAATGGCATCTCTTTGAGTGCTTATATAGATGCAGATTGGACAGGTTGTGTGGATGAAAAATGAAGTATAAGTGGAGGTACTTTCTTCCTTAGAAACATACTAGTTTCTTGGTTAAGTAAGAAGCAGGATTCAATGTCTTTATCTATTGTAGGAAAAATATATTCCTGTATCATCTTGCTACACACAGGTATTGTGGATGAAACATAGTATCATATGATGAGCCTATTTCTATCATTTTTTATAATACAAGTGCTATCAACATTTCAAAAATTTTGGTAATGCATTCAAGGACAAAACATATCTCTATCCGGTATCACTTTCTAAGGGAAAAATTTGCTAAGAATGAAGTAAATTTGGAGTATGTTCCTACAAAGGATCAAATAGGAGACATTTTCACAAAGGCTCTTCCAAAAGATACATTTGAGTATCTTAGACATGAGCTATGGGTTGTTGCCCCTCCTTTTCTCAACTAGATGAATAAATGGTACATCTATCCAGGGTAGTAATTCAATATTTTTTTTCTTGGATTGATGAAGGCTACCTCTTAGAGGGAGTAGGTAGTGGTGTCTTTGGTTAGTGCAGCCAAGGGGAGCATATCTTGTGCCTAGAGAGAGAGAGAGAGAGAGAGAGAGAGAGAGAGAGAGAGAGAGAGAGTGAAGTATGTAGGTGTTGTGTTTTTCCATTGATGTCAAAGGGGAGAGTGGAGTCTAGAAAACACAAGAAAGGGGGAGATAGAAAGAAGTATAAAAAAATAGGGAAATAAATATAAGAAATTTCCAAGGGGGAGATTTGCTTGAGTGTTGTAGATACAAATTTACCTTTGTTGTTGATGGTTTTTTAATAGGTGTTTCCATCAATGAAAAATGGGGAGATTGTTGTACTATTTTGTCTTTAGTGTTTTCATTGATGTCAACTTCTAGTGTGGTGTTGATGAGAAGATGTTTTTGGTGTTGAGCAGGTGTTGTAGATGTAGCATGGTCACTTGGTTTCCAAGTGCTTTTGAGAAAATTTGCATAAAGAGTGTATAAGGTGTCAGGGATGTGTTCTACATTGTTCTTTGCACTTCTTCATTCTTGAAGATGTGCTTGTGGGGTTTGGATGTGATGATTAGAAGTATTTGGAGGTGTTATATCCATATTTTCACGTTTTGGATCATGTGGTAGTAGAAGATATGTTTGACAATGTCTAGCTTATGAAGAGGGATATCTAAGAGAAATGGAATTTCTCTACATTTCTCCACATTGAGGTTTCATGTCTTGTGGATTTGGAAATGTGCTAATAATTATTGTATCTATCTTCCCTTGTTTGGTTTGGTGTTCAGCTATTTCATAAGTTTGGTTCATGAGTTGTATCTCTGTGGCAATTTGACTAGTTGTATATGATGATATCATGTTCGGTTTCATGCGTTTGCGCTAGTGTTTTTGAATATTTTGTTGATGTTAGAATATTCTAGGATATTGTGTAGTGTTGCTACGTGGTTCATAGGATGTTTTTGGACTTGGTGAAGTGTGTATGTGGTTGCTTTATAGTGTTAATGTTGGTTTGGCCAACCTAACATGTTAGGACTATTTGCGGATGTGCTTCATGGTTTATGGAAGCTTGGTGTAGCATGTTAGTGTAGATTTGATCTTGGTTAACCCTTGGTGTGGTCTTCCTTCACTTATTTCCATAGAAAATGTGTTTGGTGTTGACCTATTTGGTGGTTTCACATTTGAGGTGCATACGTTTCATTGAGGCCAACCTAGAGAAGTTTTTTCAAGGTTGTGGAGGATATATATACAAGGTCAATTATTGGAGAAGTGTGTGATGTGATGTGTAGTGAGAAATGATGTGGATGTGATTGTGTGTTGAGATCTGAGTGAAAGAAAGAATTCCTAAGACTACTAGAAGAAATGAGTAGAAGGTGTCTACATTTTAGTATGCCTGAAGTTGTTAGAGGTAGTGAGCTGAAGGTTGCAGATGGAACTGTGGTTTCTCCAGTTGCTCTAGGGTAGTGAACCTGCTTATAACTAATTCTTTGTAATCTCTTTGTAATCATGAAGAAGTGATCTTCCTGGGAAATGAGCCTTTCTTTCTTCTGTACAATGAGTCCTTTGGCAAGTAAGTCCTTCTAGTAGTGAGCCTCTTGTAATTAGTTTTGATATTCATATAGTGAGCTAAACCTCACCATGGTTTTTACCTTATAAGGGCTTTCACGTAAAATCTAGTGTTCTATTGTGTATGGTTGTGGATGTGTTGATGTTACATTTTATTTTATTTATAAGATTTTGAAGATTAATAAGGGTTTAAAGGCTTGAATGTACAACTAATTCAACCTCCCCCTCAGCTGTCTTGTGTGTCTAACATTTTGTGCTTCCTAAATAGGTATTTTGTTTCTATTTGATCTGTGGTGGTTGTTGATGACATGATAGTATGAAAGAAGTGTATGGAAGTTTTTTTGGATGTTCAGGGGAAATCCCCATGTGATCCACACATTGCTAATTAGTCGCTTTGGTTTTGTATTGTGTTTTTTGTTGGCTTTCTTGGTCTTTTTTGGATATCTGGATAACATGGCTTATTCTTTTGCTTGTGCAATGTCCTTGGGGGTCTGTGACAAAAATTAAAGATGTGTTGTTTAGATTTGGGTCCTAATCTATCCTGTTTGGGACCACATCAATTTAATTTAATTGGAAGAGTGTTTATGGGTTGACTAGTTATGTGCTTCATGTTTCATCCACATGTTCCCTTAATGTCGACTTATGTTGATGTGTGTGATCATGTAAATTATTTTGGATCACATTGGAAGAAGTGCTAAGATTTTTTTGGTCCTCTCTATTTTATATATAGGACCACATTATATTTTGATGGCCGAATAGTTGAATTTATTATTTATCTTCTTTCTAGTCGACCTAATTGAAGTTTTGAAGTGTTGTGGTAGATGTAAATGCAAGATCATTTATATGCAACAATATGGAGTAGTGTACAAGTGAAAATAAGTGTGTGCAAATTTTATTGAATATCTAGCAAAGATAGAGCTAAAGTGTGTGAAAGGAAAGATCGATTGTGCTTTAATGCCTCAGTCAACAGAGTGAATTGTTGAAAAATATTGTAATCTCTTATAAAATTTATGTATCCTACTTTGAGATAGCGAATCTCATTAGGTCTTCTATATCTTGTTCTTGAAGTTGTGTTGGCTTCTGTTTTGCAAGTCCTTCTATATCTTGCTCTAAGGTAGTGAGCTTTCTTACAAGTCTTTTTGGCAGTGAGCCTTTATATTGTGAGTTAACTCTCACCATGGTTTTTCCTCATTGTGTTTTCCACATAAATCTAGTGTTCTCTAATGAATGTGTGTTCTTTGATTCATATTTCTTTGCTACTGATCTAGTTAGAAGTAGAACTACTATATCTTTCATTGCTGAGGATTGTTGATCATACTGAGGGCTAGACTTCTATATATTTGTTTAAGGGTTTTAGTTGAGTTAAGAAGTTTTCATTGTGTTAAATATTTTCTAAGTTCCAAATTCTTTTGAAGCTTTTGATAAGACTAATTCAACTCCCCTCTCAGTCTCTAGGTGAGTTCAACACCTACAACAACCTTCTAGCATAAGCTACATATAAGAATAATAAAAGATAGAGAAATAAAAAAACACATCCTCCAAAACACCAAAAAAAATGTATCTCTAGCAAATAAAATAGTCACTATACTATATTAGACTTCAATTTTTAATATGGAGATCAACACTTTCAATGAAGAAGAAACCATACAAGATTTAACCTTCTTTTACAATAGCACATGAAACTATTATTGCTATCTCTATGAAACTAATACACAAACATATGAGAGCCAAGCATTTCACTTCATGATCATCAAGATTTCCTTAACAAGCAATGAAATCCAAGCTCCACACATAATGATAAAGTATGTGATAATCAAGTGATTGATCTACAAGTGATGAAAAACTCCATCTAAGGTCTAATATTTGTATGCAAGGGAGTAATGAGGAAAAATAAACCTACTAGATATTTTTCAACCATTTCCAACCATTATTGAATTGCCTAAGAAAAATAACCTATGCATACAATGTACAAATAATTAATAATCAAGCATCTCCATGGTGACCCTTTTGCTTCCTCAAATCAAATTGACTTGCAATACCTACCCCAAACATTAAATGATTTTAAAATATTAAATACATAAATTTTTATAATTAAGAAGAAACATTAAATGGATTCCTTTAATAATATCAAATGACCATGTGCTCATTATACCATGACCCACCAATGTCACCTATATTAAATATAAATGCAAGATCATTTCAGATGCAACAATATGGAGTAGTGTATAAGTGAAAAGAAGTGTGTACAAATTTTATTGAATATCTAGCAAAGATAGTGCTAAAGTGTGTGAAAGAAAAGATCGATTGTGCTTTAATGCCTCCGTCAACAAAGTGAATTTTTGACAAATATTGTAATCTCTTATAAAATTTGTGTATCCTGCTTTGAGATAATGAATCTCATTAAGTCTTCTGTATCTTGCTCTTGAAGTTGTGTTGGCTTCTATTTTTCAAGTCCTTCTATATCTTGCTCTAAGGTAGTGAGCCTTCTTACAAGTCTTTTTGGCAGTGAGCCTTTATATTGTGAGTTAACTCTCACCATGGTTTTTCCTCATTGAGTTTTCCACATAAATCTACTGTTCTCTAATGAATGTGTGTTCTTTGATTCATCTTTCTTTGCTACTGATCTAGTTAGAAGTAGAACTAGTATATCTTTCATTGCTAAGGAATGTTGATCATACTGATGGTTTAGACTGCTATATATTTGTTTAAGGGTTTTAGTTGAGTTAAGAAGCTTGCATTGTGTTAAATATTTCCTAAGTTCCATTTTTTTTTAAAAGTTTTTGATAAGACTAATTCACCCCCCCCTCTCAGTCTTTGGGTGAGTTCAACACCTACAACAACCTTCTAGCATAAGCTACACATAAGAATAATAAAAGATAAAGAAATAAAAAAGCATCCTCCAAAACACCAAAAAAAATGTATCTCTAGCAAATAAAATAGTCACTATACTATATTAGACTTCAATTCTTAATATGGAGATCAACACTTTCATTGAAGAAGAAAGCATACAAGATTTAACCTTCTTTTACAATAGTGAGAAACTATTATTGCTATCTATATGAAACTAATACAAGAACAAATGAGAGCCAAGTGTTTCACTTTGTACTTGTCAAGATATCATCAACAAGCAATGCAATCCAAGCTCCACACACAATGAAAAAGTATGTGATAATCAAGTGATTGATCTACAAGTGATGAAAAACTCCATCTAAGGTCTAGTATTTGTAAGCAAGGGAGTAATGAGGAAAAATAAACCTACTCGATATTTTTCAACCAACTTTCCCACCATTATTAAATTGCCTAAGAAAAATAACCTATGCATACAATGTACAAATAATTAATAATCAAGCATCTCCATAATGGCCCATTTACTTCTTCAACCAAATTGATTTGCAACACCTATCCCAAACATTAAATGCTTTTATAATAACAAATACATAATTTTTTACAATTAAAAAGAAACATTAAATACATTCCTCTAATAATATGAAATGACCATGTACTCATTAAACCATGACCCACCAATATCACCTACATTAAATATACTTGCAATATCATTTGGGATGTCAATACGGGAGAGGTATAAGTGGAGAAGGTACAAAATTCAATGAATATTCAGAAAGATAGTGCTAAGCGTGGAAAGCAAAGATCGCATTGTGCTTTAATGCCTCAATCACCAAAGTGAATCTTTTGACAAATATTGTAATCTCTTATAAAAATTTGTATCCTTCTTTTTGAGATAGTCTCATTAGGTTTCATATTCCTTTTGTTTTTAGTGCTTTGTTACTTCTATTTTTCAAGTCCTTCTATATCTTTTCTTAAGGTAGTGAGCCTCTTACAAGTCTTTTGGGAGTGAGCCTTTATATTAGTAGAGTTAACTCTCACCATGGTTTTTCCTCATTGAGTTTCTCTACGTAAATCTAGTGTTCTCTAATGAATGTGTTCTTTGATTCATCTTTTCTTGCTACTGATCTAGTTAGAAGTAGAACTAGTATATCTTTTCATTGCCAAGGAATGTTGATCATGTTGAGGGTTTAGACTGCTATATATCTATTTTTCAAGGGTTTTGTCGAGTTGCTACTTGCATTGTGTTAAATATTTCCTAAGTTCCAAATTTTTTGTGCTGATAAGACTAATTCACCCCCTCTCAATCTTTGGGTGAGTTCAACACCCACAACAACCCCAGCATACATATAGCTACAAGAATAATAAAAGATAAAGAAATAGAAAAACATCCTCCAAAATACTAGAAAAAAATGTATCTCTAGCAAATTAAAGACAATTTTATACCAATTAGATTTCAATTTTATGGAGACTAACACTTTCAATGAAAGAAACCATACAAGATTTAACCTTCTTTTACAAGTGGAGCACCCATAGATTACGCTAGGGGGTTGTTCAGACGCCTTGTCTAGAGCTAATAAGCAATCAAATTTAGCTCATTTGAATGTAAGCCTTAAGGGAATATTTGTTTAGGTGTTGATCATCTGATGAAGGTCATGTTGACCATAGAATAGGAGTCATTGGGTTCTAGCTAAAACAAGGTTTTGACCTTTTAGGCCTTTTAGGAGTTTTTTTTCAATTTTTGCAAATAATGCCCAATTGGAGTTACAAGCAGCCAAAGAGAGCCTAAGGAAGATCATATCTGAATTGGAGACCCTATTTAGGGGATGCTTCAACATTAGAGTGGGGTTGGAAGCATTTGTATTGCTTTGAAGTTTTGTGAATTCAAGGAAGATAGGGTGTTTGTGTGTTAATTTCCTATTTTGTGCATTGAAGAGAGCTTTTAATAAATTAATCATGGTGTTGTAACTTGTGTAGGATGTAGATTTGTTAGTATTCAAGCTTTGTGTGGCATTTAGATAGTTTTCCAATTCAATTTCAAGCATTGTTGTAAATAGTTTTGTTTCCTTGCTGTTGCTGGTCTGAACCAAACAGTTTTGTAGAAATGGAGTGTTAGTTCACTTTCCCATCATAAAAATTGTATGACCCTTTGGGAACAGTGACTAGAATCCATGGTTGTAAATATTGTAGGGTTTAGGTTCCTTGAAAGCATAGGAGCTATTGGAAAAGTCTTGCCCTAGGCGAGCCAAGGAGGTGCCCGACTAGGAAGACTTAAGTGCAGAGCACATAATTTGCAGGGGTGATATATTCTTGACAAATTTCCTTTTGGAGAAGGCAGGTGTGGGTCTTGCCAAGACCTGGTAATTAGGAGGAAACTCCATCAGTCCATCTCGTGTGAGGAATACTTAGCAGTTTGAGAGCAGCCAGAAAATGGCTTAAAAACCCTAGTTTTTGCCCATTTTCAGGTTAAGGCTTTGTACGGGTAGTTAAGACCCAAGACCTCATAAATATTTGAGAGGTGTTTACTTGAACCAGGAATCCCAAGGAAAGATTGGGGGTTCTTTGGAAATATTTAGAGAACCAACCTATTTTCTCAGAGAAGGAGGCCTAATTGGGGCTCTTAGGGCTAGTAGCCTTTTCAAGACCTAAATGAGGGTTTGGTGAAAGCGACCAAGAAATGGAGTTAGGTGGACCTTCAAGGACCATAGTAGGATGGATTGAAGACCTTTGAAGCACCTCCACACCCTTGCAAAGGTAAATTCAATAATTTGGAGGTTGGAAGCCTTTAGGGTGAATTAAGGGCTAAGTGTAGAGATGCAACTTTGTATCAAGGTGAACTTGGTAGGAAGAATTATGTTGGTAGCTGGGGTTGGCAAGGCATAACCAGGGGATCCTAAGTAAAGAAAGGTCCTATAGGTTGAAGAGGTGGAGAGAGACACCTTAGAGGTCTTCCAACAAGACTTAGAGCATGAAACTATGATTGTTTCATCCAAGCTCTCTACTTCAAAGGCAGGAAGTCTCACATAAGTATTCTATGAAACTAATACAAGAACAAATGAGAGCCAAGTGTTTCACTTTGTACTTGCCAATATATCATCAACAAGCAATGCAATCCAAGCTCGACACACAATGAAAAAGTATCTGATAATCAAGTGATTGATCTACAAGTGATGAAAAACTCCATCTAAGGTCTAGTATTTGTAAGCAAGGGAGTAATGAGGCAAAATAAACCTACTAGATATTTTTCAACCAACTTTCCCACCATTATTAGATTGCCTAAGAAAAATAACCTATGCTTACAATGTACAAATCATTAATAATCAAGCATCTCCATAATGGCCCATTTACTTCTTCAACCAAATTAATTTACAACACCTATCCCAACATTAAATACTTTTATAATAACAAATACATATTTTTTTACAATTCAGAAGAAACATTAAATACATTCTTATGAAATGACCATGTACTCATTAAACCATGACCCACCAATATCACCTACATTAAATATACTTACAATGCCAACTCCAACCTCCCCCTAAGAAAATATTCTTCAATTATAAAATACAAAATAAACAACACTTTCTCAATATTAAATATTAACATATCTTTCTCTCTACAGATTGACTGCACCGACAGTTTTACTCTCAAATCTTCATAGTGTTTTACATTAAAAAACCATGCTACAGAAAACATAAAAATACGACCAGTGGATCTCAAATTGAACTTCTTATAATTCCACTACTAGCTATCTTTTAAATTTCTAAAAGTTGAAATGAGCTTCACATGCATAAGATTCTACCCATGCTAGGCATACCAATGAGAAGATTACCTTCCTAGGATAATATTAATAAATTAGGTAGGTAAACTTTCTATGCCTTCAAGACATCCACACAATAATTTCATGATATAGTTTATTGTAACGTATTCAACTTTCATTACATGTGAGATCTAATTTTTCTTTGATATGAAGTGGAGGGCCTTTTCTATCAGAAGTGTGTAAACAGTGTGCTATAAACAATATACTAAGTGAAACCTGTAAACAGTATTTAAAAAGTTGCTGTCATTCAACTTATAATGCTCAGTTGAACAGGAAATATGACTTACAGGTGGAGACAGCTATGCACGGTACAATTTTTCTATTGTTTTGATTTTATGAGATAGCCTTGCAAGAGCATTTCGACATTACTATTACCAGGTTGAAGATGGCAGTAGCAGTAACAAATAATTGTTATGAGAATAAAGTATCAGATTCAAGAAAGATGCCTTTATTTGTAACATTCTATTATATCAGTTAATAATTATTAGTTCAAGAAGTATTATATAATAACATCATTTGTTAACAAAAACATTTATTTTATATTTTAAATTTGACAGTCATTTACACATCAAAATATTATTGACATAGAGAAGTATTCTGCAATGACATCAAGAAAAACGAAAACACAACTGATATGTTTTTTCTATTATCTCTTTCAAAGAAAATAAAAACATTTTTTTTCTAATTGAAATGTAAGTGCCACTCTAGTGGCAAGTACCCACATTTGTAATATTGTAATAAAGTATTTGTTGTGTAGTTGATGGATGAGTCATAACAACAGTTTAAAGATTGGATACATAATAGTTTGAGATCAAAAAATTATTACAAGTTGATTTTATCATGATTTTACTAGGTTTAAGAATATTATAATTGTTAGGGTTGAATTTGATCCCAAGTTTGATTCATACTAAACGCAACCGATAAATATTTGTTAACTATTGATAAGCAAATCATTTATTCATAAAGAACCTTATAATTTGATTAAGTTGAAAGTGATGTATTTATATTATATATACTAATTTTATTACACTAACATATATTTTATAGTGAACAACAAAACACATCACACTAGCATATAAATACAAATGTCACTCGTTACTACACTTTGTTGTTGGGTAGACTTGAACTACTATGTTGGATGCATTATTTTCTCATTCATCTACTTAAAGAACCATATGGAAGACTCAAAGATTTCACATTTCATTGATTTAGATATTGAATGAATTAAATTATAAATAGATTTTGTTTTGTTGTTCATCAAAATAGGGTATATTGTAATATGGGTTATAGTTGTGGAAGGGAATTTGGTCAAACTTTTTTGATATCACATTTACAATTTGACAAAGGTAAAGTACATTGTACATAAGTGATCACATTTGTGAAATAAAATTGGTGTATTTTTGTACATATTATTGAACAAAATACAATTTAGGTGGATTACAAATGTTCACAAAGGGATCTCATATATAAAATTGGTGTTTTTTTATTGTAATGTGACAACTAATTTTACCTTTATATATATACACTCATGGTGTACTTCAATAATTAGGAAAATAAATTATCTTGTCATAAGAGACCAGTAAACTTTCTTAGTAAGCTTGGCTATGTAAAAACTAATTAATTTAGTTGTATCTAAGAGGCCTTGGAAATGACAAGTTACAAGAAAAATAATTAACAAATATGAAAGTTGATATTGACAAGTAGAATTGAACCCATTACCTTTTCAATACAAAGTGCAGTTGAAAACTATCCATGTTCATCTATATAATGTTTGCACCTTTCTTCGATCTTTTATAATTTATTTTTAAAGAATCCAATAAAACACATTTTTCTTGCTACTTATGTATTAATTGTACATAGATATTATCAAGGTTCAATATCAAAAAGAAAAGATTGTATGTTTCACTCCATTTCTATTCGATCCTCATTATTTTGTGTTATTGTCATGATTTATTGCTTGTTCTATAGATTCTATTTTCTCTAATAGCATACAATATTTGTGCTTTTATTTATATTTTAAATTTTAAATTTGACATGGTTCATTTATTACATTTGAAGCAATAATTTGCATTGTGTACAATTGTAGACAATATCTATACCATCTTTCTAAATATATTTAAGTCTCTATATTAGAGATTGCAATATTAATTAAAAAGGGTATTTAATTTACACTCACACTGTTGTTCTCAATAATTTTCTTTTAGTTGGCTCTCATCAACTTACACAACTATTGTCAGATCCTTTTTTCTCAAAAAACATGGTATGTTATAGTAGCTTTCATCTACATATCTCTCATTCATCCTTTGTTTATGTATGGAAGATATTACTCTCAAAATTTAAGGGTTTTAACTTATTCGATCTCATCTTCTTGATATGGCCCCTACCAACTATGATCCATACAATTTTCCAACTATCTTTCAACTTATGGTACCTATTGTAGCTTCCATCCACAAGGATTGTATTCATCCTCTATTAAGGTATTGACAGATACAAATCTCAATTTTTAAGTTTATTAACTCATTTTATCTAATCTACTTGGCTTATGTAGTCTAAAAATGAGGGTCTTAGTAGATGGCCAAATCGAGCAACTAACACACTTCAAATTCACAAAATACAATTTGACTTGTAAATATTTTCTTTATTCAAATTTGAAAATGTATTATATTAGCTTAGAGGAGTACAATCAAATTTTATTTCTATAGAGGAATGCCCATCAACACAAAATTTCCCCCCTTTCTCATCATTTTTGTCTTCATCCTAGATCTCGTCCTTAATCTTGTTCTAATTATTGCTACAAAAAATATATTTATATTTCCCTTAAATCTCTCCTACAATTAGTTACATGAAAAATATTCAATTGTTAAAATTGATTATGTTGAGCACTACCTAAAAACACAAATAATTTTTTCTTTCAAAAACTTGCAACACTTTTGTAGCCTCTATTGGAGGTTTGAGTACTTCTTGAAACCATTTCAAAATTTGACAATGGTTTTGAAACTTAGCTAGAGAGCTAACACTCAAATTTTGTATTCAAAAAATATTTGAATACTTTTCCCAAATTCTCCATCCATAAAGGTTGAGAATGGCCTATTGGTATCCAATTTAGGTTTTGGCAACCTTGTTAGGTGGAAATGAGGTTGTGACAACCTAATTAGGAACTGAAATAGGTTTCATAACCAATGCCAAATGTTAAAGGTTCTTTGTAACTTTTCCTTGTTGTAAAAGTTCCCTTTGTTTCATTTTCTTTTAAAGTTTTGAATAGTGATTAAGGTTCCAACAAGGTTGTGATAACCTTGTCAAAGGACAATAGTGGTTTTGAAACCACCCAAAAGTTTTGACACCACTTTCTTTGAAGAATTTACAAAAGTTGGTTATGGATGGTTTAATGGTTTTGGAATCATGGTGAAATTCCAACACCATCCTCTAAGAAGCTTCATTTCAAAATAAATAGTTAGCCACTATCAAATGATGCAAGTTCAAGACACCAAGAGAAAATCTACTGAAAAAAAATCTTGAAAGGGTTATGAAAGTATAATCAAGGGAAAAAGTGGTATTTACAACCATGTTGAAAGTTGATGAGGTTGTGGAAACATCTTTGGAGGTTGACACGGGTTATGATATGTCCTTATTTTTCTAATGCTTCTTGACAAAGAATTTTTAATCTTTTAAATTTGAATATTTTTTCTAAGTAGTTGCACAAAAATAAAATAGAGTTGAAATAAAAGCTAGAAATATTTTTGGGTGATGTAGGATTGTTTGTGGACTTGGATGCATTCCTACACTAGACATGCCAAATAGGAGAAATTTTCCTTTAGTGAAGAGCTTGGGAAAATTTTGGTGGGTCTAGAATAGAAATTTCATACTTCCCAAGTTTTGAAGAACTCATCCAAGTAGATTCATTAGGTGCTTTGTTCTTCCACTGAACTAGATATTTCTTGTACTCTTTTCCCCTTGTATTTTTAACTAAATATATCACTTTGTTAACTTCTTCTAACTTATTTTCTAGGAACTGCAGTATCCATTTTTACACATTTTTCAAATCTAAATATACATCTCCTTGTGCACTTGTTTCCCCTTCATAGTATTTATACAAATTAACAACATTGAATATGGGGGATATATCTATACATATTGGAAGTTCAAATGTGTATGTATTGAATGAAAAATTTCCCAACACTCAACATGGTCCTACCTTTCTCCACTTCAATTTATTATGTATTCCTTGAGGGAAGCTTTATTTCCTCAAATGTGCTAACACCAAATTACCCACTTGTATTTTTTTTCTTCTATGCATATCAACATACTTTTTTTAATTTTATATCACTCTTCTCCAAATTTCCCTTTACTTCTTAATGCAACTACTAAAGGTACTCATCAAAATCCTCTACAAAAATATTTCTACCCAAATCTATACTATCCCTCAATTCATCAACACCTTTGAGATTATAACTATAAACAATTAAGTTTTTTTTTTTCTACACTTTGATTAGCTAAAGTATTACATATGTGAATTCTTCCTAAGCCAATATCAAATCACACTAGTGAGGTTTATCTCTTAGGAAATATCTGAAAATATTTCCAAAGGGTTTTGTTCACATATTCAATTTGACAATTAGTTTGTGGATGGTAAGTTGAACTAAACCCCAACTTAGTTTCTAATTTATTCTTCAAAGTATTGCCAAAATAATATATCTAGATACATGTGAAGCATCATTTAATTCTTGCATTTCCATCTCTAAAAATCTATCAACCACAAAAAATAATAAATCATTACCTTATTGTGTATGTGGTAATCCAAGAACAAAATCCATACTTATATGCTCTTGAGGTCTCTCTATATAAGTAATGGATAATATTGTTGGAGTAGAAAATAATGAATTCAATGTTAAAACTACCATAAAATGAATCAAGAATAATGAAAAAGCCAAATAACTATCATAGAATGTGTATAATACAATGATAACTCCTTGTTTATGTAGAACAAGCAGGTAGGAAGGTGAAACATAAAGACTAACCAACCCTCCAAGTTCTGTAACACACATAGAACACTTGGGAAAAGTGTGAAGGCATGTCTCACATGTCTATGAGGTGAGACAACTAAACCAATAAGTGAACTTAAGATAGTTTGAATAGGACTATTAGATGTAGGAACTAGATAAAAGATAACTAGATGCATAAAGAATCTTTTTACACTAACACCCCCCTTAAGTGATACTTAAGGATTAAGTCATGAAAAGATGTGTTTCAAGAACAAGGCTTGATAAGGTACTCATGTACAAATTAAAATTATCTCACAAATGGATTAAAGGAGAAATCCCAGTGATAAAAAAAGTCCTCTCCAAAAAAGAGAACTATATACAAAGGAAGGAGGACTCAAGACCCCCTAAGGACAAATTCATTCACCCCAAGAAACTATCACAATACAATATAGCAAGGTAATGCTAAAGGTTTAGTGAAGGTGTCTACAACATGATCCTTAGTACGCAAATACTCTAAGGATATAACACCATCTTAGATAAGTTGTTGAATGAAGTGCATATGAATCTCGATGTTCTTTGTCCACTAATTCTGAATTGGGTGTGTGAAATGTGAATGGCACTTTGGTTATCACACTGAGTATAGTAGGATGATCAAGTGGAAGACCGAACTCTATCATAAGTTGTCAAAGCTATAGTACCTCCTAGCTAGCAAGAAGTGCTCCTCGAGCATCACTCATTAACCTTAGTTGATCCGTGGGATCCAGAAGACCTCAAATTTCACAGTCTCAGAATCACCTGAAAGTAGTCTTAGATTGAAGAGCTCGCTGACAGGATTCTGACGCAACTTGAATCATGTCAAAAGGATATCGTATGTGCGAGTTATGCTTGGTCAAAGGTCCGATCAAACAGGCAAATCAGGGGTTCAAAAAGGCAAAAAATTGATTGTCTCAAAATGAAATAAAAATTATGCCAAGTCGTAGTGCTCGTCGCGCTAATTCCAGAACTATATTCGGTTTCAAAAATGGAGCTCGTATGTGAAAGTTACAGCTGGTCAAAGGTTGGTCAAAATTTTGACTATGGTTGACTTTGATGACATCAGCAAGCTGACATGGCAGATGGTGACGTGGTAGGAGTGGTGAGTTGGCACATACATGGTGGAAAAAGAAATATGGATTAAACCATATTGTTAAAAGAAAATACGTATGGTTTAAAAATTAAAAGATTTTTGTGATTTCAAGGAGGATTTGGTGGGATTTTATCCCTTAAAATTCTCTTCCCTTGCCCATAAAACAAGGAGAGGAAAAATCCCGTAAACTTACATTTCAAAAAATTAACCCCTTTAACCACCTTTCTCATATTTAAAGGGTTTATTTTAAAGAATATCCAAGGGGATTATTAAGGAGGTTTTAAAAGATATTTTTAAAGATTATAATGCAAGTCCAAAATTATAACGGCCCATAGTTAAAGGGGTTCGTTTTTTTAATTGTATGGCTTGAAATTATAAAAGCCAAAGGTGGATTTATTTTTGAAAGATTAATTTGTTATACTAACGGGATATTAGTGGTTTTTATTGTAAAAGGGGGAAATGGTTGGAATTTTTACTTGTATACGGGAGATATGCAATATTTGCAAAATAATATGGTTAAAGCCATAATAGCAAATAAATGTGTATATAAAGGGGTGATTTTTGTAAAGAGACAATGGAAAAATTATTGAGTGGAGAATTTTGTACGGGAATTTTCTAGGAGATTCATACTTGGTATGAAGAAAATTCTGATCTTTAGATGTTTGAAGGAGACTTGTAAGGTGAATTTGCAAGGTGTTGTCTACACCAAAAATTGCAATTCGTAAGGAGAGATTGTGAGGAGCTTATGTTGGTCTTGGAGGCTTGATATTGTAAAAAGGTTGTTGACTTCGCAATATCAATAAAGCGGTCCTACTATTGAGAAGCGGACCCGGAGACGTAGCTCATCTTGAGCGAACTCCGTTATCAAGTGTGCTCTTCTTATTTTCTCTTTGTCTCATTATTTCTTCAGTATTTGATTCTTTAAGATTCTAAGTTATGTTTATTTGAACTGGAATAAGTGAACTTGTAATAATTTCATCGCTTTAGACGCATAACCATGCATTACTACTGCGATCAGGAATAATTCTGTAAATGGATTAAGTTTTCAAATAACTTTAACGTCCTAGTTTACAGATCAAGTTTGGTATCAGAGCCCGTTTTGCAGGATAATTTCAGGTGGTGAATGTTAACCAGGTTGAAACTGAAGCAAGGTGAAGGTTCACTTACAGAAATCAACCCAGAGATTGGAAGACGAAGAACTTTTCCATGATCAGAGATGGCAGGAGAACATGAAGTTCCAGAGCTTGATGATAAAGCTTTCCAGAAAGCTTTTCTTGAAATGAAAGCTATGGTGGAAGTTCTCTTCCAAGAAAGGCAAGAGCGTCAGAGGAAAAAGGAAGACAAGAAAAGAAAGAAGGAGGAAAATGAATCTACTTCGAAAGAGGAGAAAGGTAAAGGAGTAGGAGGTGGTAGTGACCCTCCTGAACCTTCTTCCCCATCTTCTTCTTCGTCCTCTTCATCTTCTGAAAGTCCAAAACATTCTTCACAAGGAAAAGTTGCACAAAAATCAACTAATTCTCCTTTATTGAAATTAGATGTCAAATTTGAGTTGCCTATGTATAATGGTGAATTGGATGCAGAGAAATTGGATAACTGGCTTAAGCAGATCGAAGTGTATTGCAGGGTTCAACAGATCTTGGATGAATCTTCTAAAATCCAGCTAGCCACTCTTCGAATGGGAGGCACTGCATTGGTTTGGTGGGAGAGTAAAATTCAAGATGATCTTGCTACACACGGTAAAATCATTTCATCTTGGTATGAGTTTACTTCTGCTTTAAAGAAACAGTTTTATCCTTTGGGTTATATGCAACAAGCTGTTATGGATTGGCAAAACATAAGACAGGGTAAAGGACAAACAGTTCAAGAGTATACACAAGTGTTTAGGAAGAAAGCACTTACTCTTGGTATTCCTCTTTATACGCAAGAAACTTTATTAAAGTATATAGGTGGATTGCATTCGCATTTGAAACATACAATTCTTATGTTTAATCCAACTAATTTTGATGAAGTTTGTGTACAAGCAACCCATATTGAAGCAGGTGGAAGGAACATAAGTTTCAGTTCAAAAACGGAATCTGTTCCTCCAACTGAAGGCAATAAGAAGGGTAAGGAGAGGAAAGCAGCTACTGTGAAGAAAGAGGAAGGTGAAAAGCCTACTTGTTCGCATTGTCAGAAGCAAGGGCACACAGATGTGAAGTGTTGGAAATTGCATCCGGAATCAAGGCCTAAGTGGTTTAAGGATTGTAAAGGTAAAGAAAAGACCGCAGCTGTTGTTCAGGATCTTGGATCAGATTTTGATGATGAAACAAAGATTTCAGTTGTAGGTTTGAAAGGTAAAACTTTTGCTAGTAATGATTCTACCACTAACGTTTCTAAGAGTATGGTTCCTGAAGATAGCAAAAGAAGTGAATTGTTTCATATAAGGGTGATTTCTAAGAACACTAAGATTAATGCATTGATTGATAGTGGGTCTCAAGTTAATCTAATTTCAGAGGAAGTTGTTAAACAGTTGAGATTGGAAACCAAGCCGCATAAGAAACCTTATCTGTTAGGTTGGGTGTGCAATGATAACAGATTGCAAGTAACTAAGCAATGCAGTTTGAAATTTGCAATAACATCTAAGTTTATAGATGAGGTTGAATTTGATGTGGTTCCACTTGATATATGTGGCATTGTGTTGGGTAGCCCGTATTTATATGATAGGAAAGCAATCTTCTACAGGGAACATAATCAGTATCACTTGTTTAAGGAAGGAATTGAATACATAGTGCATTCTCATTCAATTAAGACTGATAAATCTTTTGTGACAATGGGGCAATTGAAAAGGGTAGTTAATGCAAACAGTAATTTGGCACTTAAGTCTGTACCACAAGGAGTGTCAATGCATAAAAGCATGCCTAATCCTAAGATTGTTTCAGTTATGAAAGATAAGCATGATGTTGGTACATTTTTCTTCTCGTCTGCAAGTTTGGTTTTGTTGTTCAGCCTTCTATTCTCTAGCAGTGTTTGGTTGATAGCAGCAACACTGAATGTGGATGTGTATATTGCTAATGTGCTTAATAATGTCAGTGCAGTTTTGATTGTTGTTGTGATGAGTCAGATGCACAAGTTCCAGGAAGGAAGGATAGGTGATACTAGGCAAGTGAGGCAAAGATGCCCTCACTTGAATTGCATGTAAAAACAGACCTTTTGGAGGTCCAAAAGCTTCTCAGTGGGGAGGAATGATCCAGGTGGATCCAGAAGACCTCAAATTTCACAGTCTCAGAATCACCTGAAAGTAGTCTTAGATTGAAGAGCTCGCTGACAGGATTCCGACGCAACTTGAATCGTGTCAAAAGGATATCGTATGTGCGAGTTATGCTTGGTCAAAGGTCCGATCAAACAGGCAAATCAGGGGTTCAAAAAGGCAAAAAATTGATTGTCTCAAAATGAAATAAAAATTATGCCAAGTCGTAGTGCTCGTCGCGCTAATTCCAGAACTATATTCGGTTTCAAAAATGGAGCTCGTATGTGAAAGTTACAGCTGGTCAAAGGTTGGTCAAAATTTTGACTATGGTTGACTTTGATGACATCAGCAAGCTGACATGGTAGATGGTGACGTGGCAGGAGTGGTGAGTTGGCACATACATGGTGGAAAAAGAAATATGGATTAAACCATATTGTTAAAAGAAAATACGTATGGTTTAAAAATTAAAAGATTTTTGTGATTTCAAGGAGGATTTGGTGGGATTTTATCCCTTAAAATCCTCTTCCCTTGCCCATAAAACAAGGAGAGAAAAAAATCCCGTAAACTTACATTTCAAAAAATTAACCCCTTTAACCACCTTTCTCATATTTAACGGATTTATTTTAAAGATTATCCAAGGAGATTATTAAGAGGCTTTTAAAAGATATTTTTAAAGATTATAATGTAATTCCAAAATTATAACGGCCCATAGTTAAAGGGGTTCATTTTTTAATTGTATGGCTTAGAATTATAAAAGCCAAAGGGGGATTTATTTTTGAAAGATTAATTTGTTATACTAACGGGATATTAGTGATTTTTATTGTAAAAGGGGGAAATGGTTGGAATTTATACTTGTATACGGGAGATATGCAATATTTGCAAAATAATATGGTTAAAGCCATATTAGCAAATAAATGTGTATATAAAGGGGTGATTTTTGTAAAGGGACAATGGAAAAATTATTGAGTGGAGAATTTTGTACGGGAATTTTCTAGGAGATTCATACTTGTTTTTTGAAGAAAATTCTGATCCTTAGATGTTTGAAGGAGACTTGTAAGGTGAATTTGCAAGGTGTTGTCTACACCAAAAATTGCAATTCATAAGGAGAGATTGTGAGGAGCTTATGTTGGTCTTGGAGGCTTGATATTGTAAAAGGTTTGTTGACTTCGCAATATCAA